>WBMZ01012064.1:0-52427 GCA_013400975.1 Atrichornis clamosus | reverse complement strand
GGTCCCGTCGCGGGCCCCCGCCCGCCGCCCAGGGTGAGGGCGAAGGCCGAGCGGGCGGCTGCCGCCGGTCCGGGCGGTGCGTCTGTGAGCGGCCGGGGCCGGGCTGGTGCCCTCTGCCGTCGGAGCGGCAGCAGCGCCGCGGGCTCGGTGCTCTCGAGGTTCGGTGCCCGGGGTGCGAGGACAGAGCGGGAAGCGCCGTGCCCGCGCTGTTTGTTCCCTGCCAGCCCGGCTGGCTGCCCTTGCCCCGGGCACTCCCGCGCTGCTCCTTCCTGTCCGCTTCCAACGTGTTTCTCCTCTCTCGCGGTGCGGTACCAGCGCTTCCCTGGTGTTATCCTGGGCTTGTGCCCAGCCCTTTTCCCTGCGGGGTCTCCGAAGTGAACACCCTTCCCGAAAGGGTTCGCCCCCGCGTGGCTTCTCACCCAGCGTTGAACAGATTAGGTAATTTCCAAAGCCGTGGCAGAGCGGAGCCGGGCCAGGGAAGGACTGTCCCCACGGGGTTTCAGGGCACAAGTATTTCACACACTTGTTGAATCGGTCAGCACTGAAATACGACCTTGCCGGTGTTAATCATAATTTTATTCCGCTAAGTGTAAAATTCCTGAGCACACGCATACCTATAATGTGCAAAGTGCTTTCCTCGTTCTTTTCATCTGCCCTGTGTTTTCCTGAGAGTGCAATCCTACTAGTGCTTTCAGCTAGAATATTTAAATATCATCCAGATACATGCAAAACACAATGTTGTGCACATGTATCATTTTTTTAAAAGATAGTCTCTGATGAAGGGCAGCAGCGTCAACTGCCACCATAACTTCTGTTTAGGTAAGACTGAAGCTACAAACTAAACAAACTTAGGATAGTGATAAGTGGAAATAATGCCTTTTTGGCTTGGAGTGCCCTCACAGCAGTGGTTTGCTCTGCTTGACAAGACTTGTTGTCCAAGAACAAACCAGACTTAGTACTGATTAATTAAAAAAATGTAGGACACATTAATAATCTAAATTAAAGGTAAAAAAATAGTCTGGTGTTTTCTGTAACATCACCCACATGGGGCATCTTGCAGGATTAAATAACACCAAGCATGATTTTTGTTACTGCTGACAGCAAGTATTCCCTCTTGTGCAGAGAAGGAGAGGATTTTAGCATATTGTATATACAAACTTAGTTGTCTAAACATTAGTTTAGGGAGGAGAATATGCACCTAAAGAGAACTGAAACCTGACTTCCTTTTCTCTTATTAACTGCAAAAAAATCATCAACTGTATTTTATATGTATTTCTTTCTTTGCTTTACGTCCCTGTCTCTAATGACTTCTGATCTCATGTCAATGCAAAGGAATGCATTTGGTCAATCTGTTTATTGGTTTAAATACAATTCTTCACTGTGCAGCAAGTAGAAATACTTGTTTCTGCAATGACTAAACATACTGGCATATGTGGAACACAATTCTGTTCTCTTTCCCAAAAAGCTGTGCTCTTACTGTATAAAAGAAACAAGCTGCTTGAACCTTACTTAAAATTTCAATAACTTCCTGTTAAGTTTAGAGGGGAAAATGCCCAAGACGTTTTATAAACCTTTTGGTCCACTTCTAGTTTCACCTTCTCTTTCTTTCCTGTTCTGTTCTGTTTCTGCATTGTTCTGGGCATAACATGGCCAGGAACTTGGTTGGCTTCTCTTGCTGTTTTACATGTTTATGTACAGATCTACATTACTTCATACTTTCACTTTTGCTGCTCAAGGCTCTTATTTGATTTGGTTAAGTCTGTATGCACTTGTTGATCTTACTAGCCTTGTATTCATCCATCCAACCATGCCCTAATGTGTTTTCCTGACTACTTTTTTTTCCCCCAAAGTTACTAATTTTTGCTTCCAAGGCTGCCCTTGAATCCTTGAGAAAAAGTTTATAGCTTTTAGGAAGTTCTTTGTGGGTAGCCTCCAGCAGCTGGTACAAGGAGGTGCCCGAGAGAGTGAGGGGCTGTGGAAGCCTTAGCTTAGTGGGGCTCAGGTCAGTGCCACATTTCACCATTAGTTCTCCTACCTGATGCGGATAGCCAGCAATGGGTGGAACTGCGCCTCTCACCCTTGAGTTTCTTGATTGCTAGGCAGGCATGAGGCACGTAGGCTTCTTGCAAAATGCTTTTGTAACTGGTCTCAATAAATAGATCAATAGTTATTGGGTGAAAAGATTGGACCCTCTTGTATTGATAGTCCAGAGGGCTTGCCAGTATCTAGAATGAATTCACTGTTGGAGCCTGGGTAGGTTCAGGTATGTATCTAGTATTTCTCAGGAGAGGACATAACTATCAGAAATGTTTAGTTATTTAATGTTGGGCTTGGATTCAGCTGGATGGACTCATAACTTTTAACTAAAAGGTACAGAGAGATCCTGAAAATCCAGGTTAAAAGTATCTAATTTGTCTGGTTTTGGGTTGTGTGTCTCCTACCAGCTTAGGTGAGGGTGACTGGCATCAGAAGGGAAATTTGTTTTTCGTATTTGAGCAGACAAGTGGCAACCAAAGCACTTTCTTTTTCCTATTGTGTATAGGTGTTTTTAATAGTTATTAATATATCTTCCTCTTCCCTAGCTATTTATATTTCTGTATGCAAGTCCCACCCCATGCCTTTTCAGAACTCTTTAGTCCTTGGTTTCCTTTGCTCTTTAAGCCTTGGCAAATCCCTTACACCTTTGTGAATCGCATTGTCCTTCATGAAAGAGATCCTTGCCTATTCATAAGGTACCTTTTATACAGTAATTTGGGATTAACAGGTGTTACCAAAATATGGCATCTGGATATTGGAGAAGATACCTGTTAAGAGACAGCTACTGTTGCATCTGTGCATCTACTGTTAAGTTTTACATAAAAGTCATTTGCTTTTCAGAGTGTAAAAAAATGGATTTGGCCAACCATGGACTTATTCTGCTGCAGCAGCTAAATGCTCAGAGAGAGTTCGGTTTCCTGTGTGACTGCACAGTTGCCATTGGGGATGTCTACTTCAAGGCACACAAATCTGTCCTCGCTTCTTTCTCCAACTACTTCAAGATGTTGTTTGTTCATCAAACCAGGTAACTGTAAAAAGGTTGACCGTTTAAATGTTGTTCAGTTAGCTAAACTAAGGAAGTCTAGCAACATTTTGAAATATGAAAATATTCTTTTCGCTTCTTGCTGTGACGTAAGCTGTTTGGAGTCCAGTCTTATCTGCCAACTAGAACCTCAGCTTAAAACATGTTGAAGTTGAACTGTGATTCATTAACAGTAATTTTATAATTTAGCACAAGTTCTTTATCCTTAAAAAAGCATAGAACATAGAACTTCTAGAATTGAATACTTCAGGGATTCTGTCTTCATTCCTGCACTTTTCTTCCCCCACTCACTGTCTTGGCACTGTTCTTGACGCTTCTGTACATACAACCCAATAAGTATTTACTAGGATATTTTGAGAAATAAACTTTTAAAAGAGGTGCATGTATTTCAATTTTTGTGGTTTATCAAAGTCAATAAAATACTACATAGTGGTGGAAAATAAGGGGGTTTGTGTTACTTTTCTTTTTGTGTTTCTTTTTTTTTTGTATCACAGCCTTACCATGAGTTCATTGAAAAGATAACCAAAGTGTCAGACCATTTTAAAGACTTTTTGGTCTTTTTCCAAAATACTTGAACTGTATCAAAAAGTTTAAGTGAGTGACAACTCTTTGGCTAAAAATTCTTAGCCAGAAGTGAACTGCTAGGACTTAGGCAGATGTATCAGTCTTGATGCTCCATCAAGAGCACACAGTCATCTTTGTAAGACAGCATTGCAGAGATTACTTTTGAGTAATATATGTGAATTCAAAAGCAGTTACAGAGAGGGCTTGAGAAGGACACACCTCAAAAAAAGGAAGAATTGGCTATAATTTCTTCCACAGCTTGGTAGCCAACTGTAATTAAAGTATTCAGACCACAGCATGTCTGTTTCTGGATTTCTGTGTTTTATTTGATGTTTGTTTTTAGTAGAAGAGCTGCAAATACTCCTGAAAAATAATTAGAATCCCCTTTGCTCTCGTGTGACCTAACCAAAATGTTCCCTGTTTTCTTTCTTCTTTTGTGAGCCTTGCTTTGCTTTCTGCACAGAGATCCAGCTAGAGCAATGGTAGGCATCTCAGTCCAGAGCATCGTAAAGGTTGATGCATAGGGCACGCTCTCAGCTGGAGGATGGTGTTGGTTTCAGTTCTGCTAGGCTGAAGAGGGCATCACAGCCAAAGCATCTCCCTTTGTTGAGCACTCTAACCAAGGGACTGCTAGGCTAACCGGGCATGCCACCGGTGCTGCTGTTTCTTCCTCCCTATTCAAGGAAAGAAGCTGCTGTTCTACTGTGTAAGAAGCCTGGACTCTATGGGTTACACCTGTTGCATCAGATTGCCAGGGAAATTCACACTCTTTCCTGCATGTTTTCTGAATTGTAATGCAATTGGGACAAGCTGATACCACACATTTGCAGAACTGTATCTGTAAACCCTAGTAGGATATAGAAGCCAAGCAGACAAGTTCCAGATGCATTTTATGTGTTTTCAGGGCTAAGTACTGAGAAGAGTTTAATGGACTGTGAATTTAGAGTCCAGTGTTAGCAGGTTTTAATTTAGCTACAGATGTGTTTTAATCCAACCAAGAAAATGGGATAAAATGTCTTTGCAATTTACAAAATATATGAATATGTGACAACACATCTGTGATGTAAAAGCAGTTTAGAAGGGTGTAGATCGCAATGGGACAACATTGTCTTTCAAGCCAGTTACTTCACTGAATCAAAAAGTCATCATTCAAGTGGCCACTAAGATTAGCTCTTTTATGGTAAAGCATTTCTCTAATATTTGTTGCTGATTCTGTCTTTTGAATTTAAGTAGAGGTCTCCTATTTTTATCAAGGCTTGAATAACCTAGAACTGGAAAATATATTTTCCTTATCCCTTATTTATGATTTTGTTTCACCTTTCAGTGAATGTGTCCGTTTGAAAGCGACTGACATACAGCCAGATATCTTCAGTTATCTCTTGCATTTGATGTACACTGGGAAGATGGCACCACAACTCATTGACCCAGTTCGACTAGAACAGGGAATAAAGTTTCTGCATGCATATCCACTAATTCAAGAGGCCAGCCTTGCAAGTCAGGGAACTTTTTCGCACCCGGATCAAGTCTTTCCATTAGCATCTTCATTATATGGCATTCAGATTGCAGATCACCAGATAAGACATCCCACTAAGGTTACATCAGCAACTGACAAACTTGGGCGAGAACCACGGCCGCAGACATCACGGATGAACCAAGAGCAGGTTTCTGAAGGCTCACAGCTCTCGCAGTTAGCTACAACTCTGCCACAAGTGACCCGGACAAATATGGCTGCTTCTGACCCATTGCCATCTTCTTTATCTCCAGAATTGGTATCTGCTGCTGGTAATAATTCACCTGCAGGAGAAGAGGCCAACATGGAAGCATCTTCCTCAGATGAACAGCCTGCCTCTCTCACGATAGCACATGTCAAGCCAAGCATTATGAAAAGGAACGGAAGCTTCCCAAAATACTATGCCTGTCACCTCTGTGGTCGCCGGTTCAATTTGCGAAGCAGTTTGCGTGAGCACCTGCAGATCCACACGGGAGTTCCCTTCACATCTAGCCAGCAGGGAGAGAGTAATATTTCTTTGTCTCTCTGTAACAACACAGCTGATAAAGATGCCATGGAAGTGCCTGAAGCAGGGATGATTAGTGACAGCGAGCTGCAGCAGATCTCAGATTCCCCAATAATTGATGGGCAGCAGCAGTCAGAGACACCTCCCCCCTCCGACATTGCAGACATTGACAACTTGGAGCAGGCAGATCAAGAGAGGGAGGTAAAGAGACGGAAATACGAATGTTCCATCTGTGGTCGCAAATTTATTCAGAAAAGCCACTGGAGGGAGCACATGTACATACACACGGGCAAGCCCTTCAAGTGCAGCACTTGTGACAAAAGTTTTTGTAGGGCTAACCAGGCTGCCAGACATGTGTGCCTAAACCAGAGCATGGACACGTACACGATGGTGGATAAACAGACTCTGGAACTCTGTACTTTTGAGGAAGGCAGTCAAATGGACAATATGTTAGTACAGACCAACAAGCCCTACAAATGTAACTTGTGTGACAAAACATTTTCAACTCCCAATGAAGTAGTCAAACATTCGTGCCAAAATCAAAACTCTGTCTTTACGCTAGAAGAAGATCGCTCCATTCTGTTAGGTGGTGGGGACACAGAAGCCACAGAGACTGATAACGCAGTGTTAGCCTCCATCAAAAAGGAGCAGGAAGCAGTGTTGTTAGACTGAATGTGAAATCTATATCAATTTTTTAAAGTTTCTTTACTCATTTTTTATTAAATCAAATTTTTCCTCCCCCTACTTCTTACCTCACTTACCCCTGCCATCTTTTCCAGCAACCCTTTGTCTTCAGCAACCAGAACTGTACTGGCACATTAGGAAATTGGACTTTGCCTCTCCCACCAAACAAACAAAAAGCTCTTGCATCAAACCACAACAAAATTGATTTTAATACAAAGG
Source organism: Atrichornis clamosus (assembly GCA_013400975.1). Lineage (NCBI taxonomy): Eukaryota > Metazoa > Chordata > Aves > Passeriformes > Menuridae > Atrichornis > Atrichornis clamosus. The sequence goes on along the minus strand of WBMZ01012064.1, from coordinate 45,866 downwards.
AACATGTGAAAAAACAATCCAGCTAACTATGTTGATAGTATTAGTTATTCCAAATTTAATAGATTTTAAACAAAATTTAGATTGCTTAAAAGTGTTTTTAGATACAATGATGAGTGTAACGAGATACAGTATCAGTTTGTTAAGCAAAGGATATATGTATTTTAGTTTCCCTGGTAGAGGGTATTTTGAGATCTGGCAAATTAAACACCATACTCTTTACAAGTCCACATGCAAGTTGATTAAGGTTATAACCTAAGCCCTCAGAACTTTTCTCAAGGAATGCAAAAATCTCTGTTCATTGAGTGAAAAAGAGCTGAGGGTGTTGGTTTGGTTTTAGCCGTATGTTTTCCTTCAAGTATGTCTTTGGGTATCCATTTCAGAGTCAAGCAACTTAGTTACTTAGTCAAATTTTGACTTGAGTAGCTCTAATAGTAATGTGATGGCAATCTTTATATATATATATATATATAAATACTGTATATGTATAAAGATTTATATAAAGTGTTTGTGTGTATATTTGGTACAGGGAAATAAATGCACACATCCTTTTTAAGTAACTGGTCATCTACTCTCAGATTCAGCCTGGAATGCCTTTTAGTCATTTGACAAAGCTAGTCATTGCACAGGTTGCTTTTAACCAAATTTAAAACGTCCTAAGTTGTGTGCGTTTTTATTGACCTGTTGAAGAGAAGCTAATAGGTAAGTGTTGTCACCCAAGCTACCAAGGAAACTAGAGAAGTGACATACTGGTGAGCACTGCACCATCATTAGTGCAGCACATGCGTGTGTTGTTAGCTATATATAGCTATATAGAGGTTTGAGTCATTCTGGATGAAAGGAGAGAGAAAAGCTTTATTCCCTTACTCAGGCAAGGAATGTCCATGATTTCATTGGTCTAATGGAATGAGTTAAGAGGGAGAAAAAGCAGTGTTCTAGCAACAGGGGATCATGGTTGGTTTAAAATGAATCTGTAGTGCTGGCTGGGAAATTCTGCTCTCTGAGAGTCCTGTTATTTTGAAAGCCAAAACAAAGTACACAAACTGAAAAGGGTGAATTCTGTAGTTTTAGTTACTGCTGATGGTAGCACTGCATCTTTGTGTTAAAAATCAAGTTGTTGATTTTTATTATTCTATATAGATGCCCAGATTTTTTGCTGGTAGCCTAAAAACCTAAACTGACAGAAGCAGTGAAGCCCACTGAGCAATCACTGGGCCAACAGAAGGCGTAAGTGGACAGAAAAGTGCCCCATCATAAGTGGAGACAGTGTGTGTTTGGGGGGAGGGGTGGGAGAGGGCGAGTCACAAACCACAGCTCTTCTCTGTGTATACGTTTAAACTGAATATCATCTTTTTGTGTATAGTTAAGTTCTCAGATTTGTAAGTTTTTATACATCATTTCATTGAATAAAAACTGAACTAAATGGGATATGATTTATTTAGTTGAAGGTGAAAGGTTGTTGGTTTTTGATCTTCCTGAACGAGCTCTTGCTGAATTGGTTTAAAAGCCAAGCGATGTATTCTGTTTATCAGGCTAAAACCTCTGTCATACAGATGAACAATGAGCCTCCTAAAACTTAAGGTGTATTTAGCACAAAAAGTCACTACATACTAGATTTTTTCCCAGTCTATTATAATGTGACAATTATTGTAACATTTATTGTAAGTGGTATTGATTTTATTATCTCTCTTTTTATTAGAGTAATAGATTTAAAATCAATTGATTTTACTTCAAAGTATAGAAGTCTTTTGAGGTACAAAAGCAACATCTTACAGAATTATTTTAATATTGCCCATTTTAAAACTTTTTTAGGATCTTCATCTACCAATATAATTTCTTTAAATGTGGTTTTTATTTCATCTTAGTCCAAAATGGTCTCAGAGTAGGAAAACAAAAGAATTAATCTTCCCTATTTCAGGGTAATGTCAGCTTTTGAGGTATATGTGGTTTAAGGGATAGTCGTAAGTTAATTTCCAAAAGGACTGAAGCTGCTAAAGGTGCTACCACCTCAGCTGTTAGTTACTGCTTATCAGATGATTTTTTTAAATTTTTTTTTTTTAATTCCAGAGCTCGAGCTCTGCTCCAGGGCAAAGTACAACAGTTCAACTCAACTCCCCAGGTGGCTGGCTGTATTGGGGTACATGTGGCCACGCCTTTTATTGTGAGACATTATTCCTGCTCTCACCTCTCCTTCTCCACTGTTTGGAGATCATGACGTTTGCTCAGTTACATGTTCAACGGACTCAAGTGAAAAACAACCAGTCTTAAAAAATGCTATTTTTCTGTCAAATCTGTTCCATATTTTAGCTCTGCAGAATGTTTTGAACAACTCACAGATTGTACAAGGACGGAGATGAGCCAGGAAGAGGCTTACTGAAGCCAGTGTTGCTGCTGGCAACATCCAGGACGTAGAAGATGGGCAGTGGTGACTCCCACTTGGGCAGGTAGCTCATCTGGTGGGCAGTGTGGCCTTTGCAGGCCAGTGTACTGCCCAGAAAGAAGGAGCAGGGTAGGGTAGGGAACAAGCAGCCGTGGGAAGAGTTGGTTATGACAGTACTGCTGCTGCAAGGAACGTGAAATTGCAGGCTCAGCAGAGATACTTTCACCTGTTAATATTTATTCTTACAAAATAACACTGTCGGGTAAAGAGAAAAAAAATCACAATAAAGAGAATTTTAATATGTGTTCAGCTATGATAATGGTTTATTTTAAATACCCTTTATTGTCTGATGCTCCATAGGCATGTTTAAGTCATTGCCTTTCAAATGCTTGAGCAGTTTTGTTCCTCTACAACAAATTAGAAACAGTATATTCTGGTTATTAACAGCTGCATCAAGAATTTGGGTAATTACAGCACAATTACAGTTCTGTTCAAGCTTCTTTGTTTAAACCCTCTGAATTATTACCGTTTGAGATAACTTCAGGGTTTATTTTTCAACATTTGGCTTGGAAATTTGTGGCCAAGTTGCTCATTGAACATTCAGTCTGCTCACCTGCTGAAGTTGTGAATTTTTTACCAAAGGAAAGCAGACAGCTTGGCAGGAACTGCTGAGAAACCGGTGAAAATCTGCCATCATTCAAGGCTGTGGGCTGGAACTTCAGCCCCATGTTTTTACAAAGGAATATCTTCAAAGTTAATTTCCTAGGCATGTCACTTGATGACACATCTCTGCCTTGACTTCAAAAGTACCAAACACACCTACAAACCTATCTGCTCCAAGAGAGGATTATGACTTCTGAAAGTGACATTTGCAGTCCATTGCAATCAATATTTTTGTATCAATTATCTTCTTGATCACTGGTCTGATAATCATTCTGCTTCTGCAGAGGGGGAATTTATCGGACAACAGTAGCGTTACAAATACTGAATACTTAAAGTTGTGCTCCTGCTTACCCTGCAGGGCCTTCAGTTGCTGTCTTGATGTTTAGAAAATCTGGCTGGCTCTTCAGCTCCAACTCCCATAAAATAACAGCTTCAATCACAAAAAGTTGTCAGTTGCAAGAGAAAAAGAAAAGCAGATTTCTGTCTGTTTGCTTTAAATAACTTACTTGACATTGCAAAATCTTTTACATTAATTAAAGGAGGCCTGGTTAGACAAGAGCAGGCACTATGGTGACATTACAATCTCTTTCAGTGTTTTTTTCCCCAATCTGCTTAACAGCAGAATTATCTTGTTTGGGTATTTTGCCTTTTTGGAGAGTAATATAGTTCTTTAGATATCTTCAGCCCAAGCAGTTAAAGATCAAATTGATGCCTTCTTAAGCAAGTTATTTTCCTTCATTGTATTTACACACCTCTTAATCTTAAAAAGTAAACACAAATAAGAGAAGTTCATTTTTAAATTCTATCTTTGTCTTATTTATTGCTTCCCAAAAGTCAACAAATGTTTTAAGATATTTCGTAGCTATGAATGATTAGGAGTAATCAGGTTACTTAAAAAAAAAAATTTAAAACCGATTAACATTCCTACTTCAACACTGTAGGTGTTACACTGTTAGTTACGGCAGCATACTCTGATTAATGAAATCTAGGTGACAGACTACCAGTGGTGATAGAGGCTGTCTGTTCAAATAGCCCAGCTGTTACCCTGCCTGAGACAGAGTGTTTCCATTTCTAGAGCTCTTGTTTTGTTCATTTGTTTTTGTTTGTAAAAATGCCCATTGTCACTGGATAATGAAATCCCACTCACGCCAAAAGTAGAACAACACAGAAAGAACCAAGAAGTCTTTTGCAGCACCCTTCGTTAATGGTGCCAAATGATCTGTGATCATCTCTAGAAATAAAAACTCACTGTCCTTAAATATGGGCTTCTAACAAGCCTGCCATTAAGAAGGACATATTTTGGTGAAATTTAGCCAAAACCACAAAACACATTTCCTCTGCAGTACAGCCTTGCTGCTGTGATGTTGGTGCATCCGTGCTTTGAAATGGGTCATGAGTGCCAAGATGCCAGAGCTCACTCAGCGTGGCCTTGGAGCAGCTGTCAGTGACTGTTGTCATTCCTTGCAGTGCCAGTGTTTTAGCCCTTGTGCCAAAGGAGCTGCCAGCAGGACTTCCTCATACTCAGTCCATGCCTATTGCCTTGGCCAAAACTGAAGCCTTGCTGGAACATTAGGAAATCAGCTCAGGGAAGAGAGAAGCAGAGCCACAAAATGAAAGTTAACACAAACGTTCGCTTACTGTACTGCTCTGCAGAGTGTGGAGGAGGTACCCAGCACCCCAGTGTGCCTCAGCACAGATCCACAGTCTGTATCCAATCTACTGACTGTGTCAGGACTCATTTTGAAGCAGCTCATGCACTTTCTAAGGGAGCTTCCTGGTCAATCCATTGTTTCCTTCTACCCTTAATCTCTCAACCAATATGGTTAAAGCATTTTCTATTTTGTTATTACTGTATTGTGCAATTCCAGTTTCAGCAGTAAATTATTTTATGGATTGCCCTTGTTTATTTGCGTCTCTCAAATTTAGAGAGCAATGTACTTTGTCAATCAAGCTTTATTTCATGAGCTTATTAGGTAAGAATCAAACCAGGGTTCAATCCCCTTTTGACAAACTAGTCTGCTCTCTCAATTTTCTATTGTATTGCTTCAACAATTCACACACTCATTAACTCAGGAAATGACTAAACCACATGCTTATGAACAAGAGAATTGCCTGGCTGAGGGTGAGGGTGCTCATCCTTCCTTTGCATCACGCTGCAGGTGTCCCCTCTGTCACCCCAGGGAGCAGGAGCACCTCAGCAGCCCGGCTTCTGCTGGATCTGCTGCCGCCACCGAAGGCTTTTGGGGTAAACTGGTGGAAGCCCTGTCTACACCTTTCCTGTGACCTGTTGCAGTTCACCCTGAAGGCTTTCAGGCTTGTCAGAAGCTACCAAAGAGTCACTTTTGCACGGCTGCAGGTGCAGCAGACCTGATCTCGTCCTGGCCTCGGTACCAGCGCAGATGCCGCTCTTCCTGCAGCCACGGGCACTTCTCCCAGCACAGGCCGGGCCTTGGAGGGGCTGTGCCTTAGGGAGCACTGAGCAGGAGCTGAGCTGCTGTGGGTCTGGCCCTATTTCTGCTGTTGCCTTATCACTTCCTGACTTGATTCACTCTGGCACTAATAGAGCAGCGACCTAGAACTGAACTGGTGCAAATGCAGCCCTAGATGAGGACAAGAACAGGCTTTTGGGCAGCCCTGAACACCGGCCACAGCCTCTCTGTTGGTGTTGAACTGCCAACATGAGCTTCCCATCGCAGCAGGAGCAGGTCTTTGCTGAGTGTCCTCAGCAAAGGGACATGTCTGGAAAATGGGGAGGGTCCGGTCCTTCCACCCAGTACTTGAAAGTACTGAAAGCTTTACAACAGCAGTACTTGGAAGATGTGAAGGGAAATAGTCACTCAAAGAATGTGACTGGCAGATGAAAGGAAGGTGATGCCCCATCACCAAACCAGCACCACTCTAGCTGCTGGCACACAGTTCTCCACACACAGACGTACACAGAATACAGAGTCATAATTTTTCAATAATTTATTCTTTGATGTGATGATTGCATTCTTTTGCAGAATTATTTTTTTTAATCTCATTTTGAGGCATCTTTGCAATATTGATAACAGAAAGAGACCCAGCACAAGTCCTGATTTTTGTACAAGAACTGAAAAAGAACCTTTGTAGAAACTTCATCCTGTTCACTGAGTTTATTGAAGTTAAAAATTTTCATGCCCTTCTTACTCTTTTCCAACAAAACTGTAGTACAATATTAATTAAAAACAAAAACATACCACAGGCATGACTTGACTGGTGTAAGAGTTGCTGTGCATCACTCTCCTGTCATATAGATCTCTCAGAGCAAAGGGCTGCAATGTCACCTTTTTTTTCCGAGTTCTATCTGCTGCAAGTGAAACAAAAGCAAAAGTCAGCAGAAGGAATCAGCTGAAATATGGATTAGCTTTAATCTGCAGAGCTGTGCCATACAGAGTGGAAAGATAACGTGTTGAAACAGCAGCTCAAACTAAATGGGGAGAGTCTGAAAGAACTGAGCAGTTACTCAGGAAGCAGCCACCTAAACTGTGAGGCTGTGATCTAAGGACACCACCTTTCCTGTTTTGGGGTGGGGGTTAGGTTTTTTAGTGTTGCTTTGGGATTTTTTGCATTATATTAACTGTTTCCTCTTAGAAGAGTAGGAGCATATAAGGCACAGAAGTAACACTGAAATATTTTACATTTATAGAAAATTTTGACATTGCAAAGGTTTCTGTGATAACTTTGCAAGTCAGGTACGTCACTTGGGCAGCTTGCAATGACAGCTTTCAACCTGAACAATTCTATGAATCTGTGCAGTCAGACCATGCCCCATTTTAGAGCAAGAGTGGAAGCAGGAGCTTCTGCCTTTCAGTGTCTGTCACAGATGGAACTGGGAACACATGGCTCCTGCACTGCCAGCCTAGGGGTAGCAGCACTCTGAGGAAAGTTCTCCTTTTAGGGCTGGTGCTATCCCCTTCCCCTGCCAGCCGGACAAGAGAAGTACATTTGCCCTGGGGAATGGGAGCACCACCTTCAGTTCTCACTGGCTTGAGGGTCAGAAATCTCTTAGCATGGTATTTACATGTTTGTCTTAAAGAGAAGAGCATACTAGGAGTTTGGAAATGATGGTTATATTGATGCTTTTTCCACCTATCCCCCCCATCATAGATAGATCCTCTTTCTCCTACAGCTGTTTTCTGCTCCAAAAGGAAGTTGCCCTACAGAAATTAAAAGTTCTCAAGACCTGTATTTGTGTCTCAGCACAAGTCCTTGGTAGACCCATAAGAAAGTCATCTAATGTTGCAACATCATAGAAAACATTTTCCTGCTTCTGATACTACTGCAAGGGAGTGTGAGGTGATGGTTTCCTCTACGTCTGGCCGTGCTGGTGGTCTCCTCCAGAGTGCTTACAGGAGCTGAGGCTTTGCATGGTGAGAGGAAAAAAGTGCAGCTGCTGCTGCCAAGAGGATTTATTTGCTCTGTCACGTAGCTGCCAGTAGCGGTACTCCCTCGCAGTGCCACACCTCCGTGGTGACTCTTATGTGAGATATGAGCACATCTATTTCCTACTGCTGTCAAGGAATGCAATTAAACATGGCTCTGAGAACTGAGAAATAGAGTTACAATGACAGTGGCACTTAGCACTCATGTCTCTGCCACTGAGCATAACCAGAGTTTGCAAAGTACTAACACTCCCGGCTTTAAGAGGTCTCCTGGACAGAGCTGAATTGCTCTGCCTGAAGTGAAGCGGTTGGTTTTGCAGAAGTGCCAGCTTGCAAAGCACTATAGACAAGGGCAGTGCCTCAGTTTGTGTTTAAAACCTACCAGCTGAGTGGCAAAATTCTTCTACAGTGATAGGACCAAGAAGGTGCATTTCTTGGTATCATCCTGCAGCAAGAAATGTGTTAAGATTACATGGGCGAGTTACTCCAGCTCTAAGAAACCCAAAGGAGACTCCAGGGAAGTCAAGCACCTGTTGAAGCAATGGCCAGGTCCAGGAATGGCACTGCCTCTGACAGGACCTTTGGTGGCAAAGTCACAAGCTGCTGCAGCCACGCTGGACCTGTCAAGAAAAGGCCACAACTCCAGCACTCTGAGACCAGTTCAGGTCAGCTGTCCTGACCACATTCCTCCTGGCTTCCCATGCGTCTCCTCACTGGCAGAGCAAGGGAAACTGAAGCGTCCTTGATGTGGGGTAAGCACTATTCAGCAACAACTAAACCATCAGTGCGTTACCAAATTATTCTCACACCGAATCCAAACACCTGGCACTGCACCAGCTAACAGGAAGACAATTAACTCTCTTCCAGCGAAAACCAGGACAAGGACTAGGGTTAGGATTGGGAGAGAAACTGAGTGAGAACCTCTCACCAGAATGGAGCTGTAAAAGAGCTGCTGAAGGAAGAGGGAGGCTGCAAAAAGTCAGCAAACAACTGGTGGAGAGTGCAGGCACAGGACACTGCCTGTTCAGCTGGAATGACACCAGACGAGTATTTCAAGCACTGTAGCACTAAACAGAATTTCTCCCTGTCGCTTTCTGTATTTTCTCCCCTAATTTCAGTTTCAGATTTCCCTTTCAGCTGAGAGCATGTGCAGGACATGCCCCTGTTTCTGTCCCTGTCTCCTGATAGGAAAAGGGAGAAGGAGGCAAAGGAATCCTTGCTGCCCTCCAGGAGGGGAGTGGGTTGAGATATCTGCCATGATATTGGCTGGGCGACCTTTGCATAGGGCACACATTAAAGGCATTGCTTTTTAATGGCCATGACAAAAAGGTAAGGTCTTCAAAGAGCAACTGCCAGCATCCCTGAATAAAGCCTCATGCATAAAGCTCCTGGCTCTGCCACAGCCTTGCCAGTTGTTCCGTAAGACTGGCACCTCTCCAAATGGCACATGAATGCTCAGCGTATCTGACAGTAAGAAGAGAATTATGAAATTTTTATTAATGACAACTTATTCTCTCAATGTCATCTTATTTTCCCAAGCAGTTCTTGGAGATAACAAAGGTCTCAGTTAACCAAGCGCAGAAGATTATCTACCAGAGGCTACACCTACCATCTTTTCTGATGCAGATTTTACTGCAGTGTAAAAAGCTTTGGAGTGAGGTACTCCATGCTCACCATGGAAATAAACACTTGTACTCTTCGATGTTCAAAAAGCTTTATTAGAGGGGAAGTGCATTTGCCTTCATGATGACCCCACTGCCCAGATTCGTGATCTGTCTGTAAAGTCATAATCTCTGGTTTCCTATTCAAAATCATTTTTCTTTTCATAATTATTTAATAGTAGTCTTATTGTTACATAAGACTGCATTCTTACATTCTATTTGGAACCCAAAGTGACGTGATGTTGCGTGGATCCAGGCAGTCACTACTGCTCTAGTCCCCAGCAATATCTCTTTTCTCCCACCTGGATGTGTAGTGAGAGGGGCCACATAGGGCAGATGAGTCCCAGTGACTGATACACATTTACAGTTTTCTTTAACAGATCTAGGGGCCTTCTAATGTTGTGGGGTCCATTCCCAGATTGCATTTTTCTTTAGTAAATTATGGAGTAGTCAGATTATTATACTTAATCCTGGAATATGCCCCCTCCAAGATCCTGAAGTCCCTAGCACAGCACATAACTAATTATTCTGGGGAAGGGATAACCTTTGGATATCTTGTAGCACCTGTTTTTCTCCCACCTGTGCATCTGACCCCCTAAAAGATGAATTTGCAACTGGGCCCTTGTTCCTGTACATGGTCTTCACAGGTTTTTCGAAGTGGCCTCCTCCTCCACTGCTGCTGCACTGCCTCACAGTGACCTCTTGTGGAAATTTTAACATTTTCAGCTCTTCAGCCAAAGTAGCATGAGCTACATGTATGCTAGAACTACGTCTTAAGCTTTGGAATAGACAAGCAAATGTACAGTGAAGTCTCTACCAGATCAAAGCAAACCTCATCTGATCTGCCTCCAGTGCTGGGGTAATAAAAACATTTCTTTCACATCCATAGTTGCCACCCATCCTTAAGAGGGCTGACTCTATCAGCTACACTGGGAACAGATGCAGTGAGTGGTTTGGCAGCGGCTGTCAGGCCTCCATAACCTGCTCTTAGTTGCTACTTGCCATGTGGGTACCTAAGAGATGACATCCCTAAAATCCTCTGCCTTAGTCATTACTTTTTTTAAGTTGCACTGTGCCACGATCATTCCTGGGTATGGATCCCAGAGGATTGTAATGAAGAGAGAAACTCAGCTAATTGATGTAAAACAGGTGTTGTCCGTACATTTACCTGACTCAGAATTTGCTCTTTGTCTAAGTACATTTTCCATAACCACTTATGCTCAGTGGTGCTTCTCTATTTCCCCTCTTTGCTTTCTCCTTTTCACATTGAGACAGGCTGGCCATGACCTTTATTTTAGTTGAGGTTCTCCTCTGGTTTTTACCATTTGTGGTATATACTGGTGTATCTGCCAACATAGGCTGGAGGACCTCTTGGAAGGCACCGCCACTTAACCTTGGCTGATGATTCCGGTGCTCACTCCGCTTCCTTTGCATCACGCTGCAGGTGTCCCCTCTGTCACCCCAGGGAGCAGGAGCACCTCAGCAGCCCGGCTTCTGCTGGATCTGCTGCCGCCACCGAAGGCTTTTGGGGTAAACTGGTGGAAGCCCTGTCTACACCTTTCCTGTGACCTGTTGCAGTTCACCCTGAAGGCTTTCAGGCTTGTCAGAAGCTACCAAAGAGTCACTTTTGCACGGCTGCAGGTGCAGCAGACCTGATCTCGTCCTGGCCTCGGTACCAGCGCAGATGCCGCTCTTCCTGCAGCCACGGGCACTTCTCCCAGCACAGGCCGGGCCTTGGAGGGGCTGTGCCTTAGGGAGCACTGAGCAGGAGCTGAGCTGCTGTGGGTCTGGCCCTATTTCTGCTGTTGCCTTATCACTTCCTGACTTGATTCAGTCTGGCACCGAATACAGCAGTGATCTAGAACTGAACCTGCATTTTCCCTTCAGAGCCCACTGAAGCAGCTCCTCATTTCACGTGTGTGTTTTGTGCACCTACATCACTAATGCAAGCTAGTATTTGTCCTGCTTTTTCCTCTTTAACAGCTGCCAGAGCTGGATGGGTGTTCGGCTACCCAGGAAGACAACAGCTAGAAGTCACTGCCTTTGCCACATCAATCTCTCCAGCTTTGGGGGTATTAGGAAGCAGGACATATGGTCCTAGATGCATTTGAGGTGCAACCCGGGTCGATTTTTCCTTTTGGTTTCTTTTTGTGAGAAGCCTCAGACGAGCCTCTTTTCGGCCGAGCATCCAGCGGTGGGTGTGCAGGGACAGCACTAGAGGGTGCAGTCACACCAGTGCAACCACCCGGGCCCTCCGCAGGGGCAGCCACTGCACACTCCGAAGAGCATCCCCCTGGCAGCACATCTGTACCCAGGGGCTGCACTGGAAGGCCAAAGAAAGGGCCAGGAGGGACTCTGGCAGCCCTGTCTTGCAGCAGGCTGGTCCCAGAGAGCAGAACCCTTTGCACTGTGGGCTGCAGAGCACCCAAAGGCACCAAGTTCCGAGGCTGGCAGGCGCAGGTACACAAGGGAAATATGCCTCGAGAGGGTGTCGTGTGTCCCCCACACTCGGCCAGCAGCAGCGCTGCCAGGAGAGACCCTGAGCTGATAAGCAGGTGGTAGAGAAACTTCAGCGTGGCGGAAGCACCGGCACTTCCCTGCACACCACGTTCCAGCTGCACCAGGGGAGCGCAAGGCCGAGGGGTAACAACTCTTCGAGCTTCAGTGCAGCTGCTGAGGTTCCTTGTCGCCAGGTCCAGAGGGGAGACAGAGCCTGAGGTGCCCTGCCAGAAGGAGGCCGCACGTGTGCGCCCATGTGTGTGCACACAGGAGGTACACAAAGGCCCAGCTGCTCCTCCAGCCCAGGGCACCGACTTACAAAAAGCTGGGAAATGTTAATTCTCCAAGCACCAGCAGTATTACTCCCTGTTTAGTTTTCTCTGCTTAAAAAGCAGAGCATCTTCTCGCTTCAGGGACACTGTTTTCATGGTTTGGTTACGCTGTGAGAGCACAACAGAATTAGAAAGAGCTGTAGATTTTTCCCTGGGACATTAAAACAGTCTAACCTCAGTACTGCTCACTTGACAGTCTATTTTAGGCTCTTCTAAGACGAAGAATCATTAATATTTCAGTTTAGCCCATTTAAAATTAAAACATAGCCTTCTAAACTTTGGTCTGTGTGCTATATGTAGAGTAGGATCCAGGTAGATGGTTTTGGTGTCTCCCTTTTCATTACTTTAGAAAATAGGTAATGAGGGGGAAAACTGAGCGACACTGAACTTTACACTTCAAAAATCATATTAGTTAACCATATACTTTCATGTTTCTTGGTAGTATTGTATCTGTTGTCTTCACAAACTATTTTTGTTATGAGTGAAAGGAAAACCCAAAATAGTAATTTTAACATAGTCAATATACTGCCGTAATGAATATGAGCCTGCTTCTACTGATTGATGCAAATAATGGCTCAAGGGGTTTGTCAGTCAGGGGTTTTTTTAATTAAATTTTCTTCTGTATGAAGAACTGTGAGCAATATGCCCAGCCTTTGCCACATCATCCATACTGATGCAGGTTCCTCCCCTGCATCAGCGAGGCATTAACTGTCTCTGTTGTGGGGAGGAGAGAGGATGTATGAGCTGGAATCCAATTGCAGGATCAAGACAGATTATGCAAAAATCCAATAAAAGCATTTCCCCTGCAGGGAGACTTATGCCAAAGAGAATAATGCTATTTTCAAGATTATTGAGCAAATATTCTAGTTTAGAAGAGTTCATGTCAGCTCCAGAATAATGGACAGGTCATATTTGTCCTTGTAATTCTTAATCATGCTCATGAAATGATAGTGAAAACATAATCTGGGAGATGAAAAAACCAAATGTGATTGGGCTAAGAAAAGCTTCCTCTGAATAACCAACCACATGGCTGCCAGGCACTCCGGGATGACCACCTTGCCAGGCAGTATCTCAGTCTGGCCAATGCTTCCCCCTTGCCCCATCTTCCCCAAGCACAGGCTCTCCTTGAAGCTGTCACCCTCCAGCCTCCTCTGCATTAGTGAGCTAGTCTTGAAAACTTTACGTCTTTTTGGCCCTGGGCATGCACTACCCTCAAATATTGGCTGAGTATCACCTCTCTCTGTCTTTTTTGTTTGTTACCCTCACGGCTACCCTGGAATGGTGAAAGGGACACACGTAAGTACTGGCAGTTATGTGTCAGGTTTTCTGATTCATACAGCAGTTTTTATGGGAAATGACAGGCACCCCTGACTGTCATGCTGACCCTGGGACTCTGCTGAAAATCTCCCAGAAACTAATTTAAAAGTTCACAAGGAACCTGCTTACAAAGCAGAGACAGCTGGGGCAGGGGAGAGGAGGCCATAGTACTGCAAGGTACTGAGGGTACACAGAAGACCCCCCAAGGGACAGCTGCAATGGAGAGGAGGCAGGGCTTGTTCCAAGGCCGCTTCCTGAAGGCTTCCTGGGATGTCTGCCTTCCAGAACAACTGGCTTGTAAATGCCTTGCAGTTTTTTACAATTCCCTCTTGTCTAGCTGCTTAGAGGAAAAGGCATCCTGCAGGTTACCCTTCCTCGTCTTTGTAAGAGGGACAGAGACGTATCTGTAGAACAGATGAGGACAGGGTCAAGCTGACACAGAGGCGGTCCCCAGGCCACAGCTCCTGTGGCATATCAGACTTCTGCTTCCCTCATTTCATCATGTCATCACTCCTTGCCCTGCCCATGGCAGGGGGGTTGGAACCAGACAATCTTTAAGGTCCCATCCAACCCAAATAATTCTATGATTATATGTAGCCTTTTCAAGCTCTGGAAATGGATGTAATTTTCAAGGAAGAATAGGAGTTGCTTCTTAAAACTCTTCTTCCTATTTTAAGGAGTTGATAGTACTTTTTCAAAAGGATGTTGAGGCAGAACAGATACATGCCTTTACTAGACCCCTATCTTTAATTCTTACTTTTGTAAACACTAAATGTAGTGCCCAACGAGAGAGGATATCAGATCTAAGTGAGGTATTAGCACTGTGATGGCCATCTTGTTAGCAGTATCTTAAAACGTTCCGAGAGCTATGTCGCCCTCCTTTATCACGTGTCGTCCATTCCCCTGCAAAATTAAAGACTCCAAACCCTGTGCTGCCAATTCCACTGGCCTTCTGCTCCACATTGCTCCACATTCCAAGCCACATCCTTCCTTGCAGGGCCATCAGCCTCCTCAGGCCTGCTCTCTTCCCACGTGGCAGCGTGAATGACAAGCACCCAGCGTTCAGCGTCCAGACAAGACCATCTCAGGAATCCCCTCTGCTTTTGGCAAGCCTCCTGCCCATCCCCAGGCACTGGCTGTACCCAAGCTGTGCAGGTTCCTCAATGAGCACAGCTGCCTCCCATATGCTCTGGATTGCATGGGAAAGCCAGATCCACTTCCATAGCTCCAGCTAAGAGGCCGGATACTTGAGCTATTGCCAATAAAACAGCCCTACAAGAGAAAACAGCAGACAAACCTCCCTGAGGTGGAAGAGGCTTGGACTCCAGTCCCTACTTAGGTGCCTGTTCAGGGATTTCATTAACCAGGGCCAGCAGAGGCTGTGCACACCTTGAGCACAATGTCTGGGGACATGCTGGCTTGATTTGTACCTCCAGCTGCCAGAGCTGGACAGCGAGATCAGCCCCCTGCAGTGAGCCCGACACAGCGCAAAAGCAAGGAAAGGGACAGGCATCCTGCAGTATTCCAATATCCTGCACTTGCTGAGACCAGTGCAGCCAAGTATTTGCAGATACTGGATTTAGCATTTTAACTGAGGATAGAAAGGCACCAATTATTATAAAGCTAGTTCAGGTGTGAATCTATCTTCAGATGTGAATGCTGCTAATCATCCTCAGCCACAGAACATGAACAGCTGGAAAGAAGTCATGTCTGAAGTGCAAGGTCTGCTAACATAAATAACCAGCACACCCAGATTTTTGGTGCCATGATGAATATACCCTTGCTAAGCAGAAGGGAGGGAGCCTAGAAGATACCAGTTATGGGCCTAAGACCCATAATCTACTACCTATGACACTTTTTGTGGACATCTATGTTGTTGCTTTGTTGGGAGTTATTTTCATAGTCAAACCAGCAAGGCATATGATTTACTAATTTTTCATTCTGGCTCACTGAAGACTGTTATCTATCTTGAATTTAATGAAGGTATTTCAGTTTTCTGAAGTACCTTATTGCTTCTCCTGAAGTATGCATATTTTATAGAGACTTAGAGCCAAATCACAGTTTAATTCTGTAATTAGTTTCCTCAGTTCACATCAAAAGCTGAATGTCAGTCAACAACACATGAATTCTCAGGAGCAAATCTAACTCTCTGAAGATGAAGCAACCATCAGAAAAGAATTTACACTAAACAAGCTGATAAAAAAGCCCACCACATACACAGGTTAGAACAAATTTGTAGTTGCATTTTATTTAATCCATGAAAATCTACCTTAAAAACACAAAATCAAATTTGGTAACCCAATACATTGGATTAGAGAAAGCTTCAAGCTTTTAAGCACAAGCCAGAAGTCACAGTCTCAAAGGAGAGTTTCAGAGGCCAAAGCAATACACTGGAACAAAGAAGCATCTTTTTGTGGAGGGGTGTTCCTTGCACCATTACCAAGGTTTTGGGTGCAGCAGGTTTTTTAGCTGTCAGTTATAAAAAGAAGCTTTTGTATTTGTTTTGCAGTTAAATTTGTTGCATTGCTTACCTAGGCCCTGGATTAATGGAGTAAACAGTTAAAGCCCCTGCCTGCCCAATTACTACCAACAGACCATTTACATTGTGGTAAAGCTAGCTTTATTTAAATGAGGTTCAGACAAGAAGTAACTTTACATATTATTAACAGCTTTGGAGCTACAAATGTAAGAATCAGGATTACACGGGTCATGCTTTTGTTTTGTTTTACCTGCTGCAGTTATTGCAATATGGCTTAAGGTACATAGGTATACAATTTGTACAAATTCAGCCAAGTTTGCACTTGTGAGGTGTTATTAAGAGCATCATTACCTTGCAAGCCAACTTAAATGTGTGGAAATCAACCGAGGTTTCTGGAATTGCCCAAAGCCAAGGGGGAAAGCTGCTGCTAACGATGGACAGAGATAGACTGGATTGTTTGAAACCACATTGTTTGGCTTTAAATATTTATATAATTCGCTCTGAGGTAAGGAAAAAAATCTTTTGATGCTTCCACGCAGGGCAGCACCAGATGGTGCCATCACACCAGTGCAATCAGTCACACTGCTCGCTGGACGTGCAGCCCCAAGGAGAGGCGAGCACCTGCCGGAACAAAAGCATTTGTATGCTGAAGTTGGTTTTAAAATAAATTACTATACAGGTATGAGAGTGAGCGATCGTTCAACTTGATGGGCATTGGCTTCACAACATGCCATCTGTAACCTTCACTTAGAAATCAGAGCTGAAAGTACTGACTTGTACCCCTTGTTTGATTTTAACGTAAACAACAAAGGAGAAGACCAATTCCTGTTGGGGACAGACATCCCAGGACTCAGTCTTGGGCCTTCTAAGCATCTTTGTATCACCCTGGTCTACAGCTGTTGTCAGTCCAATCCACCTTACAGGAAGGTTTTTAAGACCTCAGCACCCCAAAGTTC
Source organism: Atrichornis clamosus (assembly GCA_013400975.1). Taxonomy (NCBI): domain Eukaryota; kingdom Metazoa; phylum Chordata; class Aves; order Passeriformes; family Menuridae; genus Atrichornis; species Atrichornis clamosus. The sequence goes on along the minus strand of WBMZ01012064.1, from coordinate 29,179 downwards.
TCATCGGCTGTTTGCAATTCAAGGCAGAACCAAATCCTCACCTTCCTTCCTACTCCTGCCTCAGAAAAGGCAGAGAATTGACAGAAGTGGAGAGAATTTCAGAAAACCGTGTGGTGGGAAAACGGTTCAGGCAGGGATTGGGAAAGGAGGAAGCGTGTATGTCAGACAGCATAGGGCAGGGAAAGGCTTTGGGTTGGACGGGGCAGTGACCAGACATTAGCAGAGCTTGGAATGAGAGGGGCAAGATACAAAGGTTGTGGTACAAGAACAAGGTGACAGTGAAGTAGTAAGTCTGAAGTGTTCTCAGAAACCAGGGAGGGCTGCAAGCGGAAGTGATGAATGGATCTGACACAGGTCAGGGCTCTCCTTTTGTCTTTAGAAACATATTTCTACATTAAAATCAGAACTGGGTTTAGGATATACATATAAATATTCAAAGCAAGACAGCCAAATTTTTGAGAGATTTTACAAGGGGAAAATCCTGGAACAATAAATAGGAAACTACATGTTATCAATTTCCACTCCAATAGTATCAATTTCCTCCCCAGGCTACTCTACAATATTCATTTAAGGGAACGCCTAAATAGTACAGAAGTATCATACCTCTACATTAAAATCAGAACTGGGTTTAAGACATACATATAAATATTCAATACATTACAGTCCAGTCCTGAGACCTGAAGTCTGGAACAACAGAAGAAGGGTATTTTCAATCTCCTTTCAAGCTACACTGTAAAAACAATTTCTGACTAAATCAGGCCTGCACAAATACAGCTGAAAGATGGACAGAGATACCTGAATGGGACTGAAAGGCAGCAAACTTGAGCACCTTGCTCAACCATTTGTGCGTGATCCAGTTCCTGCTGTTTGACAGATATATCCAGAAGTCTCGTGTGTTCTCATCAGTCAGCCCTCCTCTTTCCCGCCACACGCGAGCCGAGCAGCACCTACGGCCACTCGTAGGTCAGATCAAGGCAGCTAGGGAAGATGTGAGGGGTAACAGAGACTGCAGAAAGAAGGGAGGGGAATTCAGGGATGAGTGAAAGGATTCCAGGAGATGGGAAAGACAGGACACAAGTTAAATGAGGGTACAGTAATAACTGTGGCAAAAACTCTAGTGGTCTGCCCATTCACTCTTCAGTCTTAATGGATTATTTTGGGCAGAGACAAATGACCTTCGAATGGAACACATGTATGGATACAGCCAATATTAAAGGCATTGTTTTTTTAATAAAAATGACAAGGCAAGGTCTTTAAAAGAGCAGATGTTGACATCCAAGAATAAAGGGTAGTGAATTAAGCTCCTGGTTCTGTCACAGGATTGTCAGTTGTTCTCTAGGACTTGCATCTCTCCAAATGCCACATGGATGCTTACCACATCTGAAAGAAAGACAACAGTAAAGAAAGCTTTAGTAATAACAACTTACTCTCTCAAGAATATCTTATTATCTTAAGCAGTTATCAGAGATAGAGGTTTTATGACTTAGTGAAGCAAGCACAGTATATATCCTAGGGAGAGACTATACTTACAATTTCTGATTCAGATTCCTCTGAAGTGCAAAGAGCATTGTACATGAGGCACTCCAGGTTTACCATTGAAGGCAATACTCACATCCTTTAGGATTTTTAAAAAAGCTTTGTTAGAGATTGTGTTTGCAGATTAAATCCAATACATTAAATGTGTCATGTGAGTGCCTATCTAGAAAATCTGAAAAGTACGTTTTCTACCTCCCTGAAATATCATGCCAAAATACAGGCCAAGTCCAAGGCCACTGAAGTGAGGTTAGCCTTTCAACAGAATAATTAAAAACAAGGTGTCAGAGAAAACAGTTTAGAGATCCTCAGAACTACCTTAGAAAAAGAAATAAATTACTGGCTAAAAACACTACTTACATTCAAGGCGTCAGAGCCACCGAGTTCTGACTTTGTCTATCACACGATGTTCCTTCTTGGCAACTATCATCCTCCCACATTTGTGTTTTCCCATCTTCCACTGGTGGGTGATACTGTTGTTCTTCACTTCCTCTGCATGTATGCTGGTCTGACATTTCCGTAAGGTACCCAACCTCTTTTTCCTTTAATTTTGGTGTGTGTATATCTAGGGGATCTTTGGTTGAATCTTCTGAAATACTTTGTTCTAGTGTCAATTTCTGATGTTTCACACTTCCCCTTGAAATGTCTTCAGGGCTTGTCACAACTGTTAAAGAATTCTGACTTTGTCCATCTTTCAGCATCTCAGAAGTTAAAGGCATGTCCTTTGTTTTTTCTACAGTTGTATGAATTTCTGCAGACTCAGTCAAGGTAGCAGTTTTCACTATTCCTGGTTGCTTGAGCTCTTGTTCTTTACTTCGTATCTCTTCCTCTTTTACTGGAAGGTGTTGACCTACCTGCGTACTTCCCAGAAGCTCAGGTACGTTTGTATCTGATGGGCTTTTCCCTCTGGACGTAATGCTCTGCTCTGACTCAAAGGCAGCCGACTCTTCTGTTTCTGCAAGTTTGTGAACAGCCGACTGGATGGCATTCAGTACGATTTTTGTGCTCTGGGACTCTATGATCACAGACTGAACAACATGCTTCTGAAAGTCTGTGTGGCTGAGGGACGGACTGTGACTGGAAGGAATATCATTGTGCTCGGCTTGCCCTGCGCTGCGGGGCCTCTCTTGCTCCTCTGATATTCCATTCATGGGAGCACAAGTTACTCTAGGCTCAGCTGCCTCCACACTACCGAGCTCTGAAGTCCCACAGCGTGAATAGTCAATAGTAGTAACTGGGACCTCTTCAGCAGCCATTTGCTCTGGTGTGGTTGCCAAGGGCTGCACAGTTTTGGCTGTCCTGTCTGCAGGCGTCGCAGTTTCTGCCACAACATGCTCTCCAACTGCTGCAGCTGCTAGAGGCACAGGTGTCTTCAGAGCCTCCAAGCTTTCAGCCTGCGGCAAGGCTGAATCAGAGCCTTCCTTTTGCACAGTTAAAACCTCTTGCTGGACACCAGTTGAACATTCATCACCTCTCACAGCTTCCCATTTTCCCCATTCAAATACTTCTTTGGCTCCTTCTATCAATTGCTGAGTTTTGCTATCTTCATTCTGGAAGTCTTGATGGTTCAAGGTTTTTACAAGCTCTTTTTCTTTTCCCACAGTCTCTTCTTCAGCCAAGCTGCCGAATGTTTCACATTTCTTAGGACTTGTATCAGCAGTAACAGCACTTCCATTTTCAACAATATCTGAGCACGCTGATGCTAAATTAGATGCACCGCCTGCTTCCATTGGCTCAGGGGCCTCAGTAACAGTGGTAGCGCTCTCCAACCGCATTCCAGACTTGAGCACAGCACCTTCCACTTTGCTGCCTTTAGTTTCACTGCTCTGGGAAGGGGTTTCGGTTGTTTTCTCTCTGCACTGTGGCTCTTGGATGGGCACAGAACCTTTTGCTGCAATGTCCCTGTTAGACCCATCGCTCACACTCTGCTCAGCATCTGCTTCTGACCCAACTGTGTTTGATGGGAGGGCAGAGGTTTTTACTTTGCTCTGCAGTAGATCCTCTGCAGTGACTTCTGTGCTTTTCACTCCAGCAGCATCATCTTCCTCCTCCTCCTCCTCTCTCAGGGCAGGTGCCCTGCTAGGAACATCTTTAGTACAAACTCGCTCTTCTGAGTTTAAGTCAGGAATTTTGTCTTGTCTTTCAGGTTTAACAGGGACCACAGTGACAATTGCTCCTGTGCACTCTGGTCCCACAGTGAGGGTTTTGCCCTTTTCTTCAAGCTGCACAGGTTCTTCAGCTTTAAGCCCCAAGGATGAGGTTTCATCCTCTGTCCTGTCCTGCACCTGCAGAGAATTGCAACAGATCTGTGAAAAAAGGTACAAGCAGGGAGTGACCAGTATTGTTCTTGGTGAAAAAGTGCAAGAAACATCCAAAAGGACCAGAGTTATGGGAAGAGAACAAGGTGGTAACACTGGGATTAGTGGCTCATCAAGATCCCAGCTTGTGTCATTTCTGAGGACACGCAGCTCATTAAACAAAGGACAGCTTAAAATTAATTAAAGCAAGGGACAGTGGGCAGCACTTGAAACAAAGACTAAGCCAGGAAGATGCTGGGGAGGCAAGGATGAAGGTAGCATTGTGCCAGCCACAATAACTGCAGCACTTAAAGTTGGAGTTAGTGATGTCATTTCATGTCCTCCCTTTGCAGGAGAACCTCAGCTACACCTGTATTTCTGTCTGTAACTGAAGATATCACCCATTATGTATGGTGTTGCATAGATCACATCTGCATCTCAGGCATTCATATAGTATCTTCAGTCACTTTGAGCAGAAGCCCCAATGGCAATTGTTTCAGCACCTTTAGATCCATGCACACCACCTCCCACGCCATTTCTGCATGCATTGCATCCACCCCACCCCTCACATAAGCTCCAGTGCCTGCTGCTTCTAGACATGTGTGTGTATCTCACTGGAAATCAACTTCCGTTGTCTCAGGCTGCACAAGGAACGTCCTTGACAGTAATATACCCACAATCTGCTTCTAAATTAGGTATAGTATCTAACACTTGCTGATTTTTAATTTGGCAAATCAACCCTTGTGTTGTATGTAATACTTACTGCAGGCTGTACTTCTGGAGCACATTCATCTCTCCTCTCATCGAGCACCAACTCTGTTACGGGCAGCTTCTCTTGATCTGAGGGCTCCTGCTTTGCAAACAGCTCTTCCTTGGGAGGGACAGCTTTGATGCTGTGAAACTCTTTGACATGTGATAAAGGTTCCTCTATTGTCCCCTGCACTTCATGTATTTCTTTATGGTCTTCTACAACTGCTTTTTCACATGCTTGACTCTGGCTTTCATCTCTCAATACATCTACATTTTCACATCCTTCTGTGCTTTCTTGCATCACAGAAGATACTTCACTCTTCTCTGAACCTTCAGATAAAGCACCCTCTTCAATTCTGTTTTGGCCCTGAATGGTCCCTGTACTTTGCTGGGGCTGGAGGCCATCCTCTTTGTGTTCTCCTTTTTCCAAGGTCTGTTCAAGCAAAACAGTTTCCTGGCCTACAATGTTCCCATCTTTAGCACCACTTTTCACTTCTGACTCAAGTCCTTGTACTGTTGTAATTATAGTTTCTGTCACTGCTCTTTCACTAACCAGCTGTGCTACATCTGCTGACTTTACTCTTTCAGCAACTTCGTGAAGAACTTTTTGTGTCTGTTTGTCCAATTCTTTCAAATTTTGTTCAGTGGCCTCTACTTCTTGAACAGGTGTAGCTTCTTCTGTAGTATCTGGGGTTTCTAACAACTGTGAAACAGCAGAAACCATCTCAGTTGTCTCCTCGGCAAGGGACACTTCCATTGTTTCTTCAGCACAGGAAGTTTCTGCTGTCTCCAGAGCTGTCACTGCTTCTGAGGTTAGCTCCAGCTCACTCGCTATGGTGTCATCACTTACATCCTTTCTCGTCTCTGGCACCTTCTTAGCAGCGACCGCTGCATCTTCCACAGTAACATCCGGTTCAGCTGTTTTCCGAGTTTCTTTCTCTTCCTCTTCTCTTGCCTGCTCAATGCACTCTGTCAGAGCAGCTGATATCCACGATGGTGACCTTTCCTCAATGCTGGTCACGGCCCTTTCCCCTTCCACAACGGTAACAGCAACTGCATGTACCAGCCCTTCATACCCTTGCTCAATTCTTAGGGTCTCCTCTAACTTTTCTGCTCTCTCTTCCTCGGAGGTTCGTTCTCTCATTGCTTCAGCATCTTTCGCTCGTTGGGCTTCAATTTTCTCCTGTTCTGCTGCTTCATATTCAGATAAAGGAACAACAGCTGGAATATCAGAATCTTCTTCAGCTGTTTCCGCCATGTCTTCTTTTGCCTGTTTATGATGAGTTGGTTCTGGCTTTCCATCTGACTTTTTCTTTCTACGCCCTGGCATCAGTTTTCTAAATGGAACCCACGAATCATCTCTTCCAGGCTCACCATCTGAAGTTGAATGGTCCAGGCTAGATCCCACAACAGAGTCTTCAGTTCTCTCTTCCATTCTGGTTTTGGATCTCCTTCTTGGAGTAACTAACCTTTTAAATGATTCCCATGTTGAAATACCTTCACTTTCAGATGGACTTCCAGCTTGTTCTGGGGAAGAATTCCCTTGTCCTTGATCACTCTCCTGAGAACTAGTAAGAATTGCATCTGTTGCTGTTTCTTTGCTCTGTCCAGACTCTTCTACTTTTTGGCTTTCTTCATCAGATGATGATGACTTCCTGGCTCTTTTCTTTGAAGAACCTACACATATAAAAGCTTCCCAGGACACAGAGGTGTCAACCTTTCTTTTGGGCTCTTCTGTAGTTTTCTCTGGTTTCTGGTCAATCCCATTTTCTTTTATTTCTCCCAGATTTTCATCAACAACATTCTCAGTTGCAGACACTGAGACACTCTTTGTCTTATCAATTTCTTCTTCTTTATCGCTTTCAGAAGGTCTTCTGACACGCTTCTTGGGAGTCACCATCTTTTTAAACGATGCCCAGGGTGTAACACTTTCTCTTTTTCGCTCCACATCTGGAATTGTAGCATCTTCATTTTCAGTGACCTGCATTCCATCTGCAGATTTTTCTAAAGAAGGAATTTCACTCATCTCCTCAGGAGAAGAGGCAGAACTCTCCCCCTTTTGTTCCTCTGGGCTATCTGGGGAATCTGACAAGTGCTGAATTGGTTCACCCTGTTCCCCTAACTTAGATTCTTCTCTTTTGCCTTTATGCTTTTTTCCAGACAGCTTTTTCAGTCCAGTACCTGTAAAGAGTTTCTTTAAAGGACTGCCTTGTAGTTTAGTCTTTTCTTGAGAAGACAGGAGTTCAGCTTCATTTGTGATACCTTCTGGAGGCCTCTTTCCATCTGCCTCTTCAGAGGTTACTTCTGTGGTTATTTCATCTGGTTTGACAGTATCAGTCGTAACCGTGTCAGGTTTTCCCTGTAGTCCTTCATCACTGGGTTTGACTGACTGTTGATCATCCTCTGTGTCAACTGAATGGGCAGAAGTAGAACAGGACTTCAGTCCAGGAGCACTCAGAGACAGCTTTGTTTCATGTTCTTCGTTTTCTTTCTTTTCTGTGGTTCTATCCAGAGCTTCTCCTTGTACAACACCTTCTGCTGTGGGTGACATTTTCAATTCTGCTTCCTCTGTTTTTTCATCTAATGTCTCTTTCCCAAACGAATGTCTCTTTCCTTCAGATTTTTTAAGCTGTTCACTAGAAATTTCAATTGCCAGAGATCCTGTTTCACATGTCTCTTCAGAGGATATTTCAATTCTGTCATCTATTTCACACTTCTCCATTGACTCCAGTTTTTCTCCCACAGGTAGGACTTCTGAGGATGTTTTCAATTCTCCATTCACACTGTGAGTGACAAGAGGTACCACTGACTTTGTTTTAAGTGATTCCTCTATCACCTCACCTTTTTTCTCTCCTTCTTCAGTTTTCTCTTCCTTTTCACCAAGATCTTCTGAGACTTCCACCAGTTTCCTTTCTTGATCATCTTCATCTTTTTTTCCCTGTTCACTCTCTTTTACAGTTGCTGCTGCCAGATCCTCCTTTTGTCCCTGCTCATCATGCTTGACTAGCTCTTCCTTCTCACTTCCTTCTATTCCTATGGCTGCCACAGTCCTTTCTGACTCCTGCTTCTCACCTTCAGATTGCTCCTTCTCATGCGCTTCAATAGTTACTGCTGTCATGTTCCTCTTTTCATCTTGCTTCTCAAACTCAGGTTTCTCCTCCTTTTCACTGGTTTCAGTTGTTATGGTTGTCCCCTCTTTTTCTTGCTCCTCTTCTTTCACAGGAGACTGTAGTTCATCTTCTTTAGGCTTCCTAAAACTCTTCTTCTTTCTAAATCCAGTCCATCCTTGAGTAAAAAGTTTTCTTAATGGCGATGCAGTATCAGTGGCTAAGGCAGCTGACTGAGAACAAATCTCATTTGCTTCAGGTATTTTAGGAGATTCATCTTCGATTTTTTCATTTTTCAGTGTATCTTTGGTGTTGTCCTTTGCAGAGAGTGCATCCTCAGACACTGCTGTTTCTTCTGGGATGACTTCTTTTTGGTCGTCAGCTCCTTCAGGAACCTGCGTTTCCTTTTTTACAGTAAGCAGTTGAACTGGTTCTGATTTTCCTGTCTTTTCCTTCTTCACTGTGAATCTGAACCCAACAAATTTAAAAACCTTTTTAAAACCTAGATCATAAGACTGTGGCTCCGACACATGGTCTTCTGCATCTTCTTCCAAAGCTGGCAACTGCTTAATTGAATGAGCATCTTCTTTCTCAGCATCTACATTGTCCTTGGTGCTTGAGTCAGATGGATTTGTCTCCATAGTTTCAGTGTCTTCCTTCAAAGTTACACTGGAATGTTCTGTTTGTCCAACTGTTAAAACAAGACAACAAAACCCCAGTTAATTTCCTTCTCAATTTAATGTTATATTATACCTTTATATAATTTTTTCATTTTTACCAATTTTCATAAACACACTTGTTCTATTATTATCTGTGTGCCTTTTCTACATGCTATTATTACACTTTTAAGAACTATTTTTTGTTCTGTGATTACTACTATTATTTTCCTTCTTCATATTGTTATACAATTCTTTCCGAAGTTTATTTGCAAATGCACCTTTCAAACTTATATTCTCCTAGTCTCTTCCCTCATTTTGCAGTTCTTTTTGTGTGGTTTGTTGGTTTGTTTTTACTTTAAAGCAAACTTATGTAAGAAAAAAAAAAATTTCTACCATATCATTATTCACAGACTATACAGAATAATATATCCAATTATTCCTGAAGCAAAGCTCAATAAACATTTCCATGTGGACAGACACATCTGAGGAAAAAGGAAAAACATAAATAACAACAAGAACCCCAATCAACAAAAAAACCTGCAAACAAACAAACAAAACAAACAAACAAAAAAAACCACAAAAAAGCCTATTGACCTAAAACAGTGACAAGAAAAGACAGCTTATCTTGTAACTGTCACAAAAGTAGAGGAAGATGTGAAAACGCCCATAGCAAAGTACCTGTTTTTCTGAAAACCTGTAATCCCTACAAAACAGTTACATTACAATAAAGATCATGAATCTTTGGGAGTGTCCCATACATTGCATCACTATCTACAGCAATTCCACATTGCTTAAAATGAATGAGGTTGTTACTATGCAAGAAGGTAAAATCCTCCGCTGCTCACATGTCTGTTTGTGTTATGTCTTGTTTGAGGACCATTGAGTTTTCCCTTCAGGTCACTGGCAACCACCCTCTCAGTCTTGCTGGGGTAATTTAAGAATTATTGCTGCCTCTGGCCATGAGCTACACAACTTCACAGACTGGCACGTAAATTAAATCTATGGCACATTCAAGACCACAAGATTCTTGGGCTTGGGTGCTGCCAAGATTTCAGTTTAATATTGTTCCTGACCCTTGATTTTGTGCAACAGATGAAAGTGCAAGGCCATGAGGGAATGTACTCTTCTCTCTGACCAAACTTGTTGGAGTGCCAAGATGAAACAATAAAATTATTTTTAAAATATTCAATGTTAAACAGCAACACTCTAGGAGAAGGCATGGTTCCTTTCTTTTAAGCTGCACATATGCCACTTCAATGTCCAGAGGCAGAAGGCGACAACTTTAAAAAACTATGTGATCGTCAAAATCCCTGAAGTGATTTAGTCTTCACTTGAACCACCCTGAAGCTGTCTCTGACTCTGCAGCTGGCCCTGCTTTGCTAAGCACCTGATGTGCAGAGGTCCCTCACAGCCTCCTGCCTGGGTCCCCCTTTAGGAAGGGTTCAGAAGCACACAGGCAATGCTGTCTAGGTAAGGCTGAAACTAACTAAAAAACAAGCAAAACAAAATCTCAAAATCTACAAGGATACTGGTAACGATGTAGAAGGCATATTATGTTTCACTATCAACAGCCTACTGGTTGTTGTTTCTCAGTCAACATAAGCAAAGCTTTTTGATTTTTCCTTTATCTAACCGATTAAAATTATTTACCTGAATTGTTAACTCCTAATTCAATTAAAAGCCTGTCCTCTGCTAAGATCCTAACTCCCTGAACATTTTAGAACAGAGATGTTTGAACGGAGTCATTTGTGAGGGAGGAGGGTAGGAAGAAATAGTCATTTTTCTGAAGAAGCAAGGATTTTTACTCCATTACCTCTTGCAAACACCAGAACACTCCACAACCAAAATAACTCTTCTCAACCGAACATTACATTTTGTTTATTCAGTTGTATTTTGAGTCTATACAAAGATAAAGCCAAGGAACCACTTTTGTATCCATGTTCATTTATTCCTAGGTCCAGAAATAAAGTTCTTATCATTTCCATTAAATTCTATAATTTAACAGAAAACTTTCAAAGGCTTAATGGGAATTCACAAAGTCAGAGGCACTTCTTCAAAGACTATCTCCAAAATACAGCACATTTTATAATTATTTAGTTACAGGTACTTTAATATATTCTTCAGTTTGTTTACATAAAAAAGTGATTCTTCTGGCTGAAACAGCTATGAAATTAAATGTAGATCATTTAACATTTAATAAAAATTTGTTAATCAGCCAGGCCTCTTAGCATCTCTGTTGGAAACAAGGTCTATAGAGTCTCCCTTCTGTTCTGTCTCAGCCCTGCATTAATGCCAATGTGCCTACTCTTAGACACATGAAATCTCCATCTGATATGACTTAGATTAAGGTAGACTGAAAAATGGGGCTGAGAGCCAGTGGAGAATGCTGGGTCTAAGTGGGAAGGACCACAAGTGCAGGAAGGCAAAACGAGTGGAGAAGTCAGAAGGCTCTCAGGACTCTGCAGCCAACTCGTGAGCACTCAGAGACACAGATTTCTACAGGCTCACCTTTCCTCTTGCAAACACTCACTGGGAATGCACGCCCCTTCATTTTTGAAAATCCTGAGGTTTCAGAAAAATTGTAAAAAGGTGACGTTTCTTTAATTTATTCCTAGATTTGGTGTTTAGTGTAAGTTCAGCGTTTAGGATGAGTTTCAGGTATAACAGATAAATGGGATTACTGTAAGAGAGGAATGATACAGAATATGAATGAATGAGGCATTCAATTTCCAAAGAGAGAGATAAGATGTAAAATTAGCATATAAAGACATCTCTTCATATTCAAGATAAGCATTCAAAGGGTTTTAGCTTATTTTGTTTATAGAATAATAAGATAAAAACTATGTCTCTGTAAAATGTTTTGCAGGTGAAAAGAGCTGTGACTACTACTAAACCTGCAGGTATCAGTACGCATTAAGATAGCAAATGCAATCATAAAAATGGAGAATACTGAGTTTAGAGGCACAGTGATAAGCTTTCAAAACTGTTAAATCAGGCTGGCAGTAATAAAGTGTTCCCTGGGAGTACAGCACACATGCTACCTTCCAACACTTCACTAAACACAGTGCAAAAGGAAAAACTAACAAAAATATCGACTGACCGAACACATACTAATTATTAATACCAGTCTGAAAAGCTGCAACTATGCTACACACATCACACTTCTGTCACTCCCCCTTGGAGCACAGAGGATATACTTACAGACCGAGTCCAAGCGCTACCCCTTCAACTCCACTAAAGGATTTAACCTCTCCAGAAGGTATCTCACCCCCAAGATAACATTCCACTGTCAGCTCTTAAGTGACCTGCTGCTGTTGCACCCAGCCTCTGCTTTGTCTCCTTCTTTAACACTTTAAAACCCTGGGAGAGTCTTTTAAACTAAATTTCTGATGCCCTTCCTCAGCATTTGAGGAAAAAGATGCCATTCAGGAAATCTGCCTGCATGTTGCCAGGAAGGTGCCACTGTTGTGTGACAAGACTGCAGTGCCATATATATATCCAAGTTGTACTTTCACAACATATACCTCAAAGAGCATTTTTATACTCAGTGGGGCACAACAAAAACACAAGAGCAGAGAAGTCAACTGTATACCCTGAACTTTAGCAGTTGGATCCTAAATTCATGTTTTTATTAATGACATCGCAGTGCCCGAACACTGCCAACACACTTCTGACTGCAAAGCAAACCGTAAGCAGCTCCACTTGGAAAGGTTTGGAAGTTACTTACACAAGGTATTGTTGGTCAGAGTTCTGCAGCATGTCACTACCATAGGTATTCTGGCAAGACAACCAGCACTTTCTGAGTTAATTCAGTGATTTTGAAAGCACCTTGAGGAAACACCAGACAGGCTCATCAAAACAGCTACCAGAAAACAAAACTAAAAAGAAATACAGCAAAATACTGATATGAGTAACATTTCTTTAGGTCTCTCCTGAGCAGGGCTGTACTTCACCAGCTACGTGCTAGTTAAGGAATAGAATACAACAAAAATATACCTAGAGGAAGTGATAAAGATCAGGGGTGATATCATAAAAATCAATATACTTTGCTGTTTAAATCCACTGTAGTTAAGGACCAACACTGAAATTCTATTTTAACTGCTTACATACCAGTTAACCTTTCAAACATTTTTAATTGAATCAAGGTGCTGCTTGTGTTTTAGTAACTGCAAGTGTTCTGTTTTATTCTGAAAGAAACTTTCAGAACAGAAAGTTTTGGGGACTCAGAGGTGCTCGATTTCACCATTTCGCAGGTACTTACTCCATGGTAAGAATTTATTTTATCAGAAGCACACTGATCAGATGTTGGAGAATTAGTATTTTCAGAATGACTGAATTCCTGTTTCGTCCCATTAAAAATAAAATGAATAAATAACACTTTTATTTTAGTAGACTGACAGACTGTTCGCAGTGTAACTTAACCGCTCCCAACATCTCATCCCTGTCCAAAAGTGAAAATGTGTTTCTCCCCTGGTAGCTGCCACAGAGTTTAAAAAAAAGCACTCTGACTGCAAGAGTTAAATCCACAGCACTTCATGTGCTCGCGGTTAACCATGTCAACATCTGGAGTTGGTTGACTTTTCCCCCTAAGGATTTGCAGCACAGCGCTGGATTTTTTCCATGAATTCCCTACATTCTCAATCTCTCAGATGGATGTGACACACACCCAGCGCCCACCTTACAAACTCCACTGGCCACTGAAAGGCTCCAAAGGACTTTGTGCTGTTTTCATTTTTTCAGCATTTAAGTATTTCAGGCCAAATCGTGCTTTTGGTCACATACACATTACTCTCAATAGGTTTGCACGAGCAAAAACAAATGCTGAAGCCATGAGGCTGTAGGGGTGTTTTAGAATCACTTGCCTCCATTGTGTCTAGATTTGCTAAGAATACAACTAGTAAAAAAACCCCAAAAAACCAAACCACCAGCTACTGCTCCAAAACTCATATGACACAAATAGAAGGCAGTTAACAAAAAATTGAACGAAGTGTTGATGATATATCAAGTTTCTATTTGTCAAATGCAGTTTTCTCCTAACTGCACAATTCTTCTAATTATTATTAGAAACATTTAACGACAATGTAAAAGGTAAAAACTGATACAGGTGAGTAAATAAAAACCAAAACACAGTTTGATATTACAATATCTATGAAAAACCTACCCTGAACAGATTTATTTAGAATAACGTAGCTGTTTGGACTTATTGGTGAAATTGAGTACTTTAGTATTTAAGAAAAGAAAAAAAACCAATCTATGCTTTTAGGGTTTCCTTGCAGAGTGTACAAATTGGATATTATACCACAAATTCCGATTCTTTTAACCTCAAGTTTCAGAAGGTTTGGTTTAATAAATCAAACACACTACTCAATTCACAGTAACAAAGTAACACAGAAATATGACTACGTGTAACCCATCTAACCATTTTTTTTTAAAACTACAAGGCATTAATATCTGTGACATTACTGCTTCTTAACAATATATTTTTCACTAATTCTTCCTTTCCCTACTATACACCATATTTACTTGCACTTCAACGTAGAAATAGTTCTTCCATAGAAAGCACAGACTACTTTCTTCTCTGTTCTATTCACTCAATTGTTTCTAAGGACTGACTTGCCATTTTCATTGCGGGGAGGGAGTTCTTTCAGAATAATTAAATAATGAAGGAGGATTTAGAGATTTTTGCTGTACTAAATCTCACAGCACATACATGCAATTCCTGAGCTTTTTCAACCATGTTCTTATTTCAAAGTTTTTGAAACAAGTACCGTTAAGTTTAGTCTTCAGTTCTCTGGTACTTGGGTGGCAACTGAAGAGTTAAGCTTAAAAATCTCACATACTTTTGTGTCCATTTTTAAAAATGGAAGAAAGGAAAAAGCAGCAAAATATCTATTATTTTTCAAGACTTAGAATTCCTTTAGAAAGCAAAAGCAGCATCCCCAGAAAATGACATCATAGAAAAGTAACTTAAAAAAAAAAACCAAAAACAAACACACAATTATTTCCGCTGTGATGCTGTAACATTCCTCAAAAATCATTATTTTTAGAAGATTTTGATTTAGCTGTACTTGTCTGTTCCAACACCATGCTTCTCAAATTCCAAATCCGAGCCCAGCTTCTCAAATTCCAGCAAGAAAAGTTATGTATTTCATTTAATCAAGATTAAGATACTTCTTTTTTCATTTCAATGTTTCAAGAAACAGTACTAAAAGTCAGAAAACAGTTTAGTTCTTTAACAACAAACACACAGACTTAAAAATAGAAGGGTCATTAGCTATGGCTTGGACATATAGTTGCTGTGGTTAAAAATTCTTCATTAAATGCACTCACAACAATAAACTGCTCTCAGACCAGGCCAGCTGTTCTGTTTGGGAACCAAACCAGCATGCTACAAATATTTATGAAATTTCATGGTTAGACACGCTGTCCACATCTCATGTTCAGTGACTTGGTTCTGCTTCTTAAAATAAAATGTCTTCACCAAATGTAAGATAGATGCAACATCAGCACTTGGGTATTTGAGGGGGGAAAAAAAAAAAGATATATACGCTATTAGCGACAAGAGCAAGATAAGGTCAGCGAACGTTGGGACATTTTTGAGAACCCCTAATGATTAATGAAAGCGCACAATGAAAAGCAGATTGAAATTTTTCTTTATCAAAACGACCACATAAAGACTAATATAAACATCACAAACTCATCACAAAGGAGGGAGATGAAGCTGCATCTGCACTAATTAGACACACGACAGCTTAATACACTCCTGCATACCAATAAGTAGAGGGACTCTGTCGTTTCCAAGATATGGTAACTCATACTGCAAGCTAAATGCTGTTCTTGCAAAATGTACTATAAAAGCAGCTGTGCTGCAGTGAAAATCCAAGTTTCTTTCACAGGAATTATTAAATAAGGAAAACCTCAAACGATCAAACTGTGCAACCCTATAAAGAGATTGCTTTTGAAAAACAATTTAACCTTTAATTGCTAACAATAAAAGGAAATAAAAAAAATAGAGAACCCTTGAGGAAAAAGACTCAGCATGTGATAAGCTCATTAAACATCGAGTTTAATGAAAACCCTATTGTAAACAGCGGTAGGACATCTCCTCCACTACTCACTGATTCAAATCACGTACAGTCCTCCCCAGGGCCTGCTCCAAACAGAGCTGCACTTCCACAGGCTTTGTTGTCAATACGTATTGTAAAGTTAAAGTATTTTGCATCAATAAACTCCCCCTATTTGTTGAATTCATTCACTGTCTCTAGCCAACAAAATACAAGAGAGTAATTATTAATACAATGAAATAAAGATTTCCTAGCTGGCTAAAGACATACATTATCCATCTGAGAAAAATTCTGATGCAAATTAGCTATCTTTTGGAAAAAAAACCCGGGGTTTGTTTATTTAAATTTCATAATGCCACTTGGTCTCCCGGAAAAAGACATAGGTTTGTGCAAACCCAGCAGAGCACGATAATGTTTTTTCCTTTTAATTCTTTGCTCCTCCAACACTTATTATCTTTTGAGAAAGCCCAATTAGTTTATGGTATTAGCTCTCAACTTCAGTGGCTCCTGTGCTAATTCCTTAAGTAAGATGTGTGGAGTTCAGTGCACAGAGCATCGAGTCTTTGGTACCACAGGCTGGAATCCCGCTGCCCCTCATACATACACACACATCCCCTCACCACGGTGCTAATCCCCTCTGAATTTTGCTTCGTTAAGATAACACAGCTATAAAGTAACAGCTTCCTTTCTTCTCATGCAAATATTTTTACAACATACAAACGATGACACAGGAGTCTACATTTCCTCCAATTTCATCAAGTTTAGCTCTTTAGGTATTTTACTGTCTTACTGCTTGATTAACGTAAAATAGCATAATCAGTACAGTCACTACCCTTCCCTTCTATTCCTCCATTTCAGATACCAGGTCATAACGCAGTCCTGCAGGCAAATACCTAGTTAGCACCTCCACATTCATAACCCCTCGTATCACTGGTACCACGTCGAACGTCCAGTTGCGGCGATATGAAACTTCCTGAAGTTTCAGCAACCTTTGCTTCGAAAAGGTTCTCACCGAGATAGAAATACCTAAGCCAGACCTTTTAACTCCCAACGCCCTGCCAGGAAACCCAGAGTCGGTAAACCCGGGAGCTCAGGGCCCCGGAGGCTCTCCGGCAGAGGCGCACCGCCGCCAGCCCCGGGGATGCTGCTGCCTCCCGCGCAGCTCAGGCGCTACTCACACAGGAGAGAGCAAACCCGCGTGTGCCGGCACCTCGGCACGGCCACACCGCCTTACCCGCCATCGTCACCGTCCCCAGCATGGCTGAGGCGACCGTGACCACCACGAACGCCCCTCTCCCGCTCCGAGGTTCCTGCCACGGGCGCGGGGCAGCCCCAGCCGGCGGCAGCCAGAGGGAGGCGGCAGGGCGGCAGCCGCGCTTCCACAGCCCCGGCAACCGGCTGGATGGATGCAGGGACGGCTGACGGAGAGGCCGGCTGATGGAAGTCTGCCTGATGGAGGGCTGGCTGAAGGAAGTCTGCCCGATGGAAGGCTGGCCCATGGAGGGTTGGCTCTCTCCTGCACCCCGCGGCCGCTCCCCCCGTCCCGGACAGCCCCGGACCACGCCCGGGACCGCCCCCCGCCCGCCCAGCTCTTCCCACCGCTGGCCAGCACCCATCCCGGTGCCTCAAAGTGTCCGTCTTGGAATTGCCACTTCGAACCTTTATCTTCCTCTGCCCGGAAAGGAACAGCCGCCCGCTTCAATTCCCGCTGTTGTAATGCCTTCCCGATGCAGCTTTCCCCAAAGCATCCAGACCAAACCTCAGTAGATGCTGGTTAAAAACCCCAAGTATTTTATCCCTCATAAACAAAACCATACAAAACACTTCTGTTTCTCCATAATGAAATATTTGCTCCTGTGCCTATTAACTATTACTCTGGGGTTGGTTTGGGCTTTTTGTTTTGTTTTCATTTGGAGGGATGTTTAAATTGGAATTCTCTACAACCTAATTACTTATAAATTGTCTCAAATTCTGCTGCCAAGAGTTTCAGAAACGTGTTACTCTGGATACTTGCAGTATATTAATGTAACATTCCTACTGATAGTAAAAAGGGATGCAATATGATAAAATAAAATGTAAAGGTTCAGTATCTAATACAGGTGTCCTCCTACTACAGTGACAGTATTTCTGTTCTGATTAGAATTGATTATGTTGAGTGTTCAAAGATCTGATGATACATGGATACTTGAGCCTTCATCTCTCTGACTGTCAGAACCAACTTCCCAGCTAATCTACCAGAATTTCTGGTTAATTTAATCTTATAGTGGCAACTTATAATGAGTCTAGGTCATCTCTCAAATGGTCTTCTGAATGGCAAGGTTCAAATAATGATGTGATGAGAACCAACCAACTCAAAAAACCTTTAATCATAAACACTCCTTTAACTGCAGGTAAACACTTGTGTTGTCTCAAGTGCTCGGTGTTACGATGCTTTACTTCTGAGTTTATAGATTTTCAAGCAAGGTAGAATAAAGAATGAGTGGAGAACATGAAGTGTAGCACTAGAATGGTGTATTTTTCTATATGGAAAGATTTCTCTGCACAAAGTATTTAAGAGATGCCTCTTCCCAACTTTACTCATCTGCCTAAAGACAGATGAGCTGGACCAGACTCTCTATGGTCCAGAGGAGTGGACACAGTTACAAACATCTGAACTTGGCCTTTACTTGAAAAACTATCTTTTCACTGCTTAACTGGGCAAGTTTTATTTGGCTCTACAGATGATCCCATTTTCTCCTATCATTACCAGAAAACACATGCTGTGTCACCTCCAAAAAGGGATTTTTTTTTACTTTGAGAACAAACACATAGAACTCTTTTCCCTTTCACACAAATAATGCTACCACGTAGACTTGGCTTCACTGACAACAGTGACATAAATCCTGATTACAATAGGAACACCACACAACCACACAAGAGATGATTCTCAAAACAAAGCAAAGACTTTTCAGGCAATCTACACACATGCACATTCCTAATGTTATCTATGTTCACAATATATCATGCCATGCAACTGTTCACATGTAACTATCTGCACTCAGAGGGGGCTTCTCACCTCCTCATTACATATCCTAGGAATGTGATTTCTGTACAACTGAAACTACAATCCAGGATTATTAAAAAATAATTATAATCTTTGACTAATAACTTGAAACTCACATCCTTTTAAAGGCCTTTTCTGTTACTTGATCCAGAAGCTGAATACCAACACAAAATCTTCTGACACTACTTCAATCAGGTATTTTCTCTTCCTTTATGACTGTTTAGTGAGTATCCTCTCTAAAGCCCTGTCCACTTAAGAGTAAAATTTTAAAGAGAAGCAGAGTTTCATGAAAGATAAAACATGTTGCATCCCATTTTTATCGTGTCAAAAGCCCCTACTGATATGGTTAAAAAAAAAAAAGGCACAGAAGCTCAAGATAAAATATGCTAACCTTCTACAGGGGTAGTGGTGTTACAGCAATTAATCTGAAGATGTAACAAAGAACTGCCTTTACCAGGATTCAAACCCTAGAGTACACTAAGGGTTTACACACACGCTACAGGCTGACTCTGAAGATCACATCTCATCCTACCCTGTCCCCATCCCTTCCCTGCTCTCCAACACCAGCATTAGTTGCCTGCTCTGACTGAGAATTATCCCTCCCTTTTGCCATCCTGCCAAAAAAGTCAGCAGGCAGCAGGATTGCCGAAGCAGATCTCTCAAAGCACGCCTGTGAACAGGAACAGAGGGAAGGAAGAAGAGGCTGATGAGAGCAGGAAAGGTGGGCTGCCAGATCACACAGGAGAAACAACAGCACATCCCTGACTGTGCAGCAAGGCAAGGGAGACATTCTCAAGACAGAACAGACAGGGATGCCTATGATGAGAAAGGTTTTGTGGTCAAAATGCAAATCCGATTAAAAGCAGTAGGAAAGCGAACTTTAATCAAGGTAAAGCCAACGGATCAGCAGCCTGCCCCTTCCTGTGAATTCAAAATCATTTATCATTAGTATCACTAATGAATTAACATAAAAGGATTTCTGCCTTATGAAGGAAGTGACAGGCCTATGCAGCAGGAACTTCTAACATGAGAAGTGGAAACTGAGTTGCTCCTGCAAGTGGATGGTTGGGAGATGGGCAGCAGACAAGCAGAGGCACTGAGAGCTGAGAACTAAGGGTGAACACGTGGGCATCCCCACCACTGAGACCGACAGTTTCAGTGCACAAGTCGTTTGTCATCTGAACTCTCCTACAGAGAAAGTGTCTCCCCCAGAACAGTGCCCCAGAAGCACCTGAGCAACAACAGATCACTTGGGTAACTACTGTTCAGCAGCAGACAGCTAGTCAAGCCCCATTTCTACTTCTCACTCCATCTAGCATGCAGGCCTCTATGAACTGTCCATTGAACACAGGTTTTCACTCACCATTTGTTCCAGCAGACTCTGTTTGCTCTCTGGGTGGTTCTTGGAGGGGAGAAGCCACCTCTGGCTGCTGCCCATCCAGTTCCTTAGACACTGTAACAGCTCCCAGCTGCAGCGGCTCCTGTAGGGCGGCATCATGCTTCAAACTGTCTTCGCTAACATCAGGTACTGGTAAACTTGCATTTAAAACCTGCATGGTCAAGTATCGATTGGAGGGTGGTAGGGAAGGAGGAAGTGAGAAGGAAAAAAAAGAAAACAACAGTATTAAGCTAGATTTCCCCACCTCCTCAAATATTGTTCTTTCATTCTCATTTTGAATATATATGCATGCAAGCATTTTAACTTTATTAAATCAAAGCTCTTCTGTGAGGGAAAAAAAAAAACAAACCCAAGAAACCACATAATCTGGGACTATTTATCTTTCTGCTTCTCCCACATTAAATATGCGGAAGAAGCAAGTCTTACAGACAATGGCCTATAACCTTGTGTAGAAATTGGTTTCTTGTATGAAGGAAAACTCCAGGATAAGGTGAATCTAGGTGATAGAAAGAAATTTTTCATTCAAAATGTCTGGCACAATTGCTCTGATATATGAGTGAATCCTGCCTACAAAATAGCTTTTGGTATTGCCCTTCTACTGATGTGGTTATCTTATCATCATCAACAGTATAGCTACAAAGAAACTCAACTATTCAGGACAGAAAGCAGAATACATGTATATTTCTCATGAGGAAATCCAGTGAAACCGAGATTAAAACTAGAATTTTTGAACCTCTGTTACTAGGCAGAAATTATTCTAATAGGAGGAAAGAGATTTGCAATTCTTTGTGACTCTGTCCTATAGCATTTGAAATATTTTTTCTAGATTTGCTAATATGTGCAAAAAGAAAAATTTCTTTTTCAGTTCTCACATTTGATACATTTTAATTATTTTCAGAATTTGTACTGCTTGTGCTACAACAAGAAATATACTTTTACAAGTGTATTTTTATTTTAAAAGTATGAGATATGTTGTGGTCATTAAAAGATACTTAACTACCCTTTAATTTATTGATTACCCTTTATCTAATGAACTAGCTCTCCAACCGATTCTATTACCTACCAACAGAAGCCGTTTCAACTAATTAACCATTAATCCTGAAGCGAAGGTTTAAAGTTCCTCTGGTAGAACAGCAAACCTTAATTATGTATCATTGTCTCATGACTCATCTGTACTACCAAAATACTGCCACTGAAGCCCTGTTAATTAAGCAAAGGTACTACACATAGATCCCATCTTTCAGTGCAACGTAACATCCAAACACCTGAAACACAAAACTGGGATCAAGAAGATGCCACCTTCCTGACAATTCTCATCCTGACCCCACTAAATAAAGCATCTAAATGGGGAAATCTATTTATTTATTTTAATTAGTAATTAGCCTGCTGCAACAGAATTTCAGATCAACAAAGTGCCAGGAAAAGGCTTTCCTCAGTCACTGGACTCTTTTCATACACTGGGTGAGATCTCGGAGAAGCATCCTACCCTCCTTCCACAGGCAATGAAGTGTGTGCATTCAGGTTCCCGATTTTCAGTTCAGAAGCCCTGAATTAAGCCAAATTGTTTCCACCCGGCGTTGTTGCACTCCTCAAAGCTGCCTTTCACGGCCACATAATCCACCTCACGAAAAAGGATCCCATTCTGCTCCACTGCCAATACCACAGATGGAATAATTTGGCTTCAGAGTTTTCACATGCTGAGACCAGATATTAAATAGAAGAAATACGGAATGGCTCAACACTCAGATTACATTCCCACTTCTCACATCATCCTTCTCATAAATCTAAAACACAGGAACTCAGGAGAGAAAAAGACGCCACACCACCGAACAAAGACACGTAAACCTTGGGAAGCTCCTCTGCAGTTGCATGCAGCATTAACTGGCAGTAACTGATTAAAGACCAGCAAGAAAATCAAAGAAAATAACCTAATTCTTAAAGGGCTTTAAAATTCTTCAGTACAAATCTATTAGAGGACCATTATTATTTTTTTAATAATAAGTTTTACTGATTCATTCTTGAAAGACAGTCCTGCAAACACAAGAACAACCTTGAGTGGCTCTCAGGGCATTTGGCTATCTGAAGAAAAAGCCATAGATGACTATTTCAAGAATACATCCTCAGCGCCAACAACTCTGAAGCCACAAGAAAGGCCACAGCACTGAATATCTTAGCACTCTTCACGTTATTCAAAGATTTCTTTGCCTTTCTTTCCAAAACTCCCCCGGGCAGCACACCATCTTAAAGCTAGTCCTATGTATAGACATATGTGTACAGACACAAAGTTCACCATTTGCCTAAGTGCCTAATAAGCACCAGTGGACTCTGCCAGGAACCAGGGTACCAAGGTATTTGGTACCCCAAAGCAGTACAACTTATCTCCTTTTTAAATTAAGCACAGGCTGTTATGATAAAATATTAACTATGATAATACTTACTATTCCCCAGCTCAGAATTTATTCCACAGTTGTGATGCATTCAGGAAAAGTGACTCTATATAATGCCAAAGATTTGTGATTTCAGACCAAAATTCAGAAGTCACTGGATCTAGCAGATAGCTCTTTGGATCTGTTAAATGCTGTACCTTCCAGTATGAAAAATGGAATTAAATATAAAACATTACTAAATGTAAGATTATAAGCAATTTTTACAGCCAGCTAGTACAATTAAAATCCCTGTTCACTCAGTACATAAATTCAGTTTTGAAAGCAAGACCCATTAGCCACAACTGAGTAAAAATGTAAATACATGAAAAACCTCAATATTTTCAAATCTGACCAGACCTGCAGTATAACCCTACCTTTTTACCCCAGTCTCTTGGGAAAGAGTTTGATGTGATTCTTGGCCTTGGGAAGGCAAATTTAGATTTTTCAAATCAAGTGTTCTGCTTTAAATAACTGAATAATCAAAACTAATAAAACAATAGTATTAATCCAAATTAAAACATGTGCAAAGGAGAAGAGACCTTTGAGGAGGCTGAAATGTGAAAAGAGACATAACAGCATCATTAGTTTAAAAAAAAAAAGTTTTATGTTCTAAAAAAAAGTTGTTCAGGTTCTTTATGAGGGTCAGTGCAGTCTGTCCCACTGCATTAGTCCTCAAAAGAAACTAATTTCAGTTTTCCTTCATGTTAACTGGTTCATTTCTCTGAAGGGATCTAAACTGCATTTTAGTCCAATTATATCTAATTTGGCGAGCAGTGTTCTTAATTCCATTGAGAATAGTTGTAAAGCTTAGACAAATATAATGTCAGAATTTAGAGATGGGTGAAAACAAAACTAAAAAAGACAAAAATTAACACTATTAGGAATCTCTTTATTCATCTTTGTGCATTTATCTACATGTAAGGAGAATTACAGTTGGCAGGTTTATCAACATTTATCAGGTTATTGTGGCACACATTCATCACACTCCTTTGATTATTAATTTATGAATGTGTTGTCTCATAAACACAGGAGAAAGTGAAGGGAACTGGTTATGCAGTTCACTGATCCTTCAGCTTCTTCATTCCCAAAGCAAAGGGCCATTAGCAAAGCAACACTCCAGTTTCTGTCATGCCATTACTATATATCATGCATGTATTTTTTAAGTATTTGCCTCACGTCCACCACAAAGGTGGAAACAAAGGGCAGACACACAGCAAATGCGACTAAAATGCATAGGGCTTGTTGCCCATGTCACTCTAACAAAGTGCAGCTTCTGCTCCATCTTCCATTCAGCAGTAGGTCCAACTGTTGGACCCCATTAAATGCATAGAAAACTGAAAATGGGTAAAGAAAACTAACACAAAGAATTGCATGAGATGTGCATGAACAGCAGGTCCCTGATCTCTCACCGTGCAGCAGTGCACTTCAGGCACTGCTCCAGAGGGGTTCGCAGCACCCAGCCTCTTCCCCCACCAGCAATCACCATCATTCCCAACATTCCTTGCACCAGACCCAAATCATTCCAGGGATTCCTCACACCAGGCCCAAATGCACCAGAGTTAATTTTGCCTCATTCTGTTAATCCTGCTACCCTGATTCTACATTAGATTACTAAAATAGCCAGATCCAGCTGTCTGAACAACTGAGCAAACTAACATAAAGGTCTCTAATATTTTTCCTGAAGTTTGATTTTGGAACTCTGGGAAAGACTGTTTGGCCTGCGGAGGGGATCTGCTCTTAACACGCTGCTTCATTAAAAAGATCTTCAAACAGCAACATTTGGGAAAAAAAATAATGTAGATCATTCCAACTCTTTGTTCACAGCAGTTTGTCTTGTTTTGCATTGGCTAAACATCAGAGGTTCATGGGACATTGCAACTGCTAGGTGGAGAAAACACAAGGCCCCTACTCTGTAAGGCACGTAACAGCACACTTAGAAGTGAGGTACTGAAATGTCTCCCACACAAGCCAAGAACCTTCTCCTCACCTTTCATTCCCTCATCTACCCTCTTCTCTCCCAAGTCTCAGCCTGACTTCAGTGTGACACCTCCTTATGGATGACTACCCTTGGAATCCAAATGGATAAAACAAAACAGTTTCTGCACCCAAATAATCTCTGTGATCTCTTTCTGCAACCTGTGAAAGAATCCCCAATCTGTCATTCTGGTCCCACCTGAAGCCTGATCCAACCTGAGCTCCTTCCCAAGTCTCACACCTTTCAGCTCTTTCGGACACCACCTTATGGAAGCATTCACACAGGTACAACTCACCCAGGCTCTCAGGACCAGTCAGAACAAGGCCAGAGCACAAAGCACGTTCCCCTCCTCTCAGTAACTACACCCAGGCTTGCATTTCCAACCTGGAGGACTTTAAAAGACCCGACGCTCCTCTTTGCATCTCTTTAGCCTTCACCACATCAAACACAAGCTAATTGCCTCGGCTTTCAAAGTGCCCGGCCACTCCCTCTATCACCTCCCTCTTATCTCCCTATAAGGGGGTTATTTCACGCTTTTGGTGACACTATGACACCAATTTCTATTGTGCATTTTTTTCAATTACACATTTTCATGCTTTCTTCCCAGCCACTCCACAGGCACGGTCAGCTCTCCAAACCTTACCACCAAACTGTGCCATTCCGTTTCTCCCCAGCTGCAAGGAAAGTATCTAAATGGAATCAGACTCTGTTGAACCAGGGGAACTCTGCAGCCTCACACCAAATGCCTCAAATTGGGGTTCTTAGAGACACAGTCTAGGGACTTTCTTTGAATAAGCTTAGTTTTACCATCGCTAACATAGTATTTTCAGGCTGACTCAGCTCCCTCACCAGAACACAGTTGTTTAAGCAGCAGATGTAAGTCTGTCCCAGCTGTTATTTGTCAGGCACTTGGACAATAAGACAGTCTGACATCTCAGCTGGTAACCTCTTTAGAAGAGGCAGTTCCAAATATTTACTGTCTAGCACACACTTGCTCTCATTAGAACACAGGTAGCATAATCAAGTTACTATTCAGAAATGGGAACCATCCCGAAAACACCGAAGGACTCACAGCTCAAGTGGGGGCCCTTGCATGCAAGCAAGCCAGGAACCCACCACACAACATTTTCAAGCCAACAATCCCCATTAAAATATTACCTCCGACAAACCTAGATTTTGGTGCAAGAATAGCTCATTAGCATGCCTGTATTTCTCCAAATTCTCTCTCTGGAAGTTCCCATATACTGTTTCAGGCAGCTGTTCCAATAGAGCTTGGTCCTTCAGCAGGTGGCAAAAAGAAACATGTACTGAAGCTGGTATCTTGAATCTCTACATAAAATTGAAGTGGTGTGTGTGTGTGATTGTCATTATGTTATCTGCAAAGCTGGTAGGATGACGAAGCTATCCTTGTGTTGCCCATCTGGCTCGAAGTCACCTTCTGCCCCATGGGAGGGCACCACACTGGCACTATTCTCCAGATCTCCGATGCTTAGCATCAAAATTGGAAGTCAGGTGAGAGGCACATTACTGCTATGAACAGAGAGGGAGCTCATAAGATGGAGATGCCCAAACCAATCCAGCCACGTGCTGCCACCAACAGAAGTGTCACCAAGCTTCCCGTCCAATTCCAGCCACAAGGTCCTGCCCGCTCCCCTGTACCTGCAGCTTCTGCAGAGTCCCAGAAGCCAACACATCTTGCTCAATTAGCCGAGAATGACCTTGCCAAAGAACTGAACAGCTTTCCACAGGCTTAACATCTTGAGCGAGCTCACACAGTACCAGATGCAAAAAAGGAGAAGCTGCAGGTGCTCCGGGAAGGAGGCAGGAGCACAGGAGCCACCTCATAGGACATTGCACAGCTTTTGTCAGTTCAGAACACCCGAGGTTGGTCTGGTCTCCTCCATGATCAAAAAGATCTTGTTCCTACTTCTTGCACTATTGAGATCTGATAAATGCTTCTCAGGCCAAGCTTCAGGCCTCTGTGCTGCTCAGGGCAGTCTGCCGAGGAGGTTTCAGTGAGTTTTCACCAGCTCGCTGTCACCAATAGGGAAAGTTGTTTCATTTCCCCTCCTGACCTGCTACAGATGCTTGCCTTGTCCTGGCTCTTGGTCTCACCTCCACAACATAGGAGTCAAATGAATACACAATTAGATCAGGGAGATTGTCCAGCAAGAATAAATGTCACTGTTCAGGGTTAGTGAGTTTAACCTGCTTACAGAAAGGCAAGGTTAGGACATGACACAGCCAAATGAGACTGTGTCATTTGAGGCAAGGCAGGGAAGAAGAATACGGGAGAAAGGAAAGGAGAGGAAAAAGAGCATTGCTGCTCAAACAGCAAGGAGGTAACTTTACCAGAAAAATCAGCCTTCTGTGGAACCATACGCTGCCCCTTGGTTTCAACAGGACCTTGGGTGTCATCCACAGATCTGATTAATTCACTTCAGGCAGTCAAATGGATTAGTACCACCGGGATCTGTCACACTCCCATGCAGAGGTGGCTTCCCACAGGGGGTGGCTTATGCAAGATAAGGAGTAGTTCCTCCACTGCCAGAGTTTAAGTCTTGTCTGCTAGAGTAAAGAAATCCACCGTTTCTAGTATTGTAGTGGGCTGGAAACTCTGGGGCTGCTTTATGTGTAATTCACCAGGAACTTTTGAGAAGATGGGGTCAATAGCTGAGGTACTAACCCCATGATCCCACATTTAACCCACAGCGTTTGTGAGCCAATGCCCAGGGGCCCCTGAATATCCCTCCCTTTGTAGACCAAGTGCTTTCCAGGGTCTCTCACATATCCTGGGTTGTAGAAGTGAGAAACACCGAAACACACACCCTCCTCCCTTTCAGTAACCAGGACACTCAAAAGCTGGTATTTGGCCAAAGTGTCACACATGAATAACGAAACAGCTTAAAGACTATAAATTTGGTCCTTTCTAGAAGAAAAGGCAAAGAGGTTTTCATCTTGTAAAAAATATAACTATGTCATGAAAGAATCTTAATTAAATATTTCAAGGAATTTCACATGACAAAAAAAGCACAACTGCTCTGAGACTTTATAACCTGCGTAAGACTAGTTGCTTAGAGAGTTTATTTGTTATTGCCTTGCCAAGGCTCACTCTAGTTGGATTCCATTAAAAATCACCTTCCAAAGCTTTTCTTCTAAAACGGTTGTAATAAGCACTTTAATTTGAAAACTGTAAGAAAGAAGACCACCCTCCAAAACACTGCCATCGTGTCTTCTGCAAACAAATTAGCTCTCTGACAGATTTATCCAGGGGCATTGCAGGACCTGGTAATTTTCAAATTCAAAGGGCTGGAAGGACTAATGATGAAAAACTGTCACAAATCTGCATTAAGTTACTTTACGGTAGTAATGCAGACCAAATGACATACAAAAAAAGTATGACTAAACTTCATTAAAACTTATTTTTCTTTGTATGTAATGCAGTGGAAGGTAAATCCAGGTTTAGAAGAACAGCAGTAATACAGCTTCCCGTAAGAGTGAAATGGTAATGTAACTTCCCCACTTTTAAACAGGTCTACTTGAATAACAAGGCAACAATCTATTAAGAAACATTTTTCCTGAAGTTTATAAGTCATAAAACACATGATTAATAGTAATCTGTACTTGAGAACAGTATTAATGGTATTCTCTTTTTTCAGAGGGTCTTAGTTCCCATAACTGGATAAACATGGCTATCAATATTATGTCCCTTCTTCAAAGTCCCGTTATCTTAATTTTTATACAACTACAATAGCCAAATGCTTGCCCTACATAAATTCCCTTGTTTCTAGATGTCAGCATCTAGAAAAAAAGATGTCAGAATCTAAAATTGCCCAACACAACTGCTAAATATTTGTTAACCAACACCAATCCCCAACACTTATTTGGTTAAAAAGAAAATAAAATAAATCTTAGTTAATTTAAAGTTCATTTGCAATGTGGTTTTCAAATCTGTCAAAACACGCACAAGGAGGTCTAGTGGCAGCTAGGAACTATGGGAAATTCAACTTGAAAGTTAAATCTGAACCACAAGGTCAAAGAAACAAAGTCATAACCAGTTCTCAAGCTCTAACACACCCACGCACCAGTCACAGAAACTTCGGAGTCTCCCTGCTCTGAACATCCAAACTCTGAAGAGCCCAAAGAGGGGGATCTCAGCAGACCGTGGTATTATTTCTCCCCTCACAAACTCACGCCTACCCCAAAGCCAGGCTATGTAAACACACAGATGCACATAACCTCCCTTTCAGTCCCAAAATCCCCTAAACGCGCCTATTCCAGAGGGATAAATGGGTTCATTCATAATCTATTTTTAAACACCAGACATGTTTTAAAAGAATTTCTTTCAATTCTTCAACGTCTTTATTTTAAATAACACATACCTAGAGCTCCTTCACTCCCCACCGGCTGGGAGTTCGGGAATCCCTCCCCCTTGCCCCCTATGCGGTACGACACCGGGCCGCACCAAGCAAGCCACGGCTACAGCCCTCGCCGCCGGCACCACCGCCCCTTCCCCGCGGCGGCGGGGCGGGGGCTCAGGTGAGCCGGAGCCGGGGGTGCGGGACGGGGCGAGAAAGGGGGCACAGCGAGGCCGGCGCCCAGCCGAAGGCACAGCCGAGCCGCCTGCCCGGCCGCGCCCCGACGCGCCTCCCACCTGCTCCCTCGGGAGGGGAGAGGATGGGGTGGGGGAGCTGCGGAGAGCTGCGAGAGCCGCGGCGATCCGGCCGCAGGACCGCAGTCAGGAGGCTCCTTGGCGCAGACCTCGCCGCGGGTGGGTGCGGCTCTTCTCCCCCCGGCCCCGGCCGCACACAAAAGCGGCGGCGCCCCTGCGGCCGCCCTCGCCCCCCGCCCCGCCGCTGCTGCCGCCGGCGGGAGTTTTATGACTGCGGCGCCGGCCGTGGCGCAGTCCCGGCCCCGCCGCGCCCG
>WBMZ01012062.1:101807-214091 GCA_013400975.1 Atrichornis clamosus | reverse complement strand
GCAGCGCGGGAGCTCCCGCCGGGGCGAGGAGCGGCTTCACTCGCGCGGTGCTTCCGGTTCCGGTTCCCGCCCGGCCCCCGCTCCGCCGCGACGCCCACGCGGGACAGCGGGGCGCGGGGCGCACGGCGCATGCGCGCGCCGCGAGCGTCCTCGTGTTCCCTCAGATACCGCGGAGGGGGGAGCAAGGGGGCTGCGCATGCGCCCTAAGCCCCCGCGGCCCCGCCCCGGCCGCCCGCGGTTGCCATGGGGACGCGGCCTGCGCAGGGCCCGCCGTAGCCGAACTCTGCCGGGCTCAGCCGGACGCGGACCGGTCGCCTGCTCCGGCTGCTGTGTCTGTTCCCGCTGAGGGAAACACGTGTCCAAATAGCTGTTCTGCAAACCCCGAGGCACTGAACTGTGGATAATTATCATAATGCTTCCAAAGCATGAGCAGGGAGACATGAAAGGAAGGATGTGGTGGTTAATTAACATGTTGGTACTCAGCGGTTGCATCTGTTTTCCAAAGCCACATGCTTTGCATATGGAACATGCAGCCTGTTGTGTGACTCAGGTTTGTCTGCCAACAGGCAGCCGCTCTTCCTAATCCCCCCGGCAAACAGCATCCCAAACACACTTGGAGCTGGAGCTGCTCTTCCATGCATGCAGTCTGAATCATAGACTCTATTGGGTTGGAAAAGACTTCTGAGATTATCGAGTCTGCCCTATGACCCAACGCCACCATATCATCCAGACCACGGCACTAAGCACCACCACCACCAGTCTTTCCTTGGATACCTCCAGGTGACTGGAGACGACATGAAAATGCACAGATTAGGAAGAAATTACTTCCTGTGAGGGTGGTGAGGCACCAGAACAGGTTGCCCAGAGAAGTCAACAGATGCTCCATCCCTGGAAGCGTCAAAGCCAGATTGGATGGGGCTTGGAACAACCTGGTCGAGTGAAAGTTGCCCCTGCTCACGGCACAGGGCTTGGAACCAGACAATCTTTAAGGTCCCTTCCAACCCAAATCATTATATGATTCTATGAATCTATGAATCTATGATTCTATGATAATGAGTTAAAGTGGAGGAAGACTGCTAGATCAATAAACTGTGCTTTTCCTAGCCCAGTTATTCCCTTTAAGATAAAATTCAACTTTCTGCTCCCTGGTTAAACCTTGTTTTAAGGTCCTGGGTTACTGCTAAAGTGTCCCAGTCTGTTTCAATAAATAAATTGGAATTCATTGTTGCAGTGAGTTATACACTGTTAGAATTCTATAATTTATCTGCTTGTATAAATCATAAATACAGTACACAGTCAAGAATAAAAGATAATCTAATTAATTCAGCTATCCAAATAAAAACAAAACAAGACAAACCCAACAAAAAACCAAAGAACAAATACAACATAAAAATCCAAGAAAAATACTTGAATATGTATTGATACCATTGCAGTTTTTATTTAAAAACACGGATTGGATCTCTTACTTACTATATTCCCTTTGTGTAATGATAAACAATTCATATACAACAGCTGTTAGTTCAGCAACAGCAGCCAAGCAGTAATATAAAATATCATCATATAGAACTCAGTCTATTGAGAGAAAATAATAAAGGTGACAGCAGCCTAGATTAAGTTATGGAACTGACACACGAGATCAACGAATGACAGATGAAAATTGATTTTCTTTCTGTTTATTAGTGTGTTGTATTTATACTGAAGGAAGAGGAAGTGGAAAGGAAAAGGAAATAAGAGTTATTTTTTATTTCCCAAGATCAAGCAAGGCTTGCATACAGGGAAAGCCAACAATTATTGACTGTATTCATTGTTGTACTTGAAATAGGAGGGGAAGCAAAGTCAGACATACAGCTCCAGTTCTTTGGTGCATGTTCATGAATCCCAATGAGGCTGGACCTTGGAAAGTAATGCAGTAACTTGGGGGCCAGTCTTTGGTAGTGAGGAAGGGTGTCATTCTGTGGAAATGCATCTTCCCACAGAGAAAACGCCTTTTCTGTGAACACTGTTTAGTAAACACAATTAAAAGTTGCTAAACAAGGGTCTGGCTCTGAAACTGAACCAAGGAATGATTCACTGTTGACAAATGCTTCTCAGCCAAATCAGAAGGTGAATAATGGTTTGGAAGTTTGACCTGTAATAAATAACCAGGCTGGGCTTATTTATTAACACAAAATACAAATCTCCTTTTGGCCGTAGATCTTCTTTCTTTCATTATTATAGTTTTCTTTGCTTATTTCACATGTAAGTACTGCACCTTCCTTTATTTGCAAGAGTATGTGTATAAGTCATTATTACATTTTTCTCCATGACTAAAATGAACTAAATCTTTGTGCCTTCACACAAGAGAAGTAGCCTTTTATTTCTATCTTCTACCTTATCTCTCTTTTCAGGAGCAGTCCATAGGAAATGGAAGTTCAAGGATTTATCTTTTGATAATCTCAGTTATTTTTCTAATTCAAAATCATAAAATTAAAGAAACACAGAATAATTTAGGTTGGAAGGAACCTCTGGAGGTCACTTGATGTAATGCCTGCTAAAAGCAGGGCTAATTTGGATGAGGTTGCTCAGGGCAACTAGTTAAGTTCCGAATATCTCAAAGTGATGAAACCACAACTTTTTCTGGCAACTTATTCTGATGTTTGCTTTCACAAAACAGACAAACAAAAAGCCCTTCTATCTAATCAAAATTTCACGGCTGTAACTTTTTATTTGTTGCCTCTTATCCTATACCTACCTCCTGAAGAGTGTTTGGCTCTATCTTCTCTCTGTATTCTCATGAGATAGTTGAAGACAGCAGGAAGGTCCTCTCACCTTAACCTTGTCATCTCAGGGCTGAACACACCAATTTCTTTGGGCTTTTTGTCATATGTCATTTGTTTACGTCAGCTTATCATCTTGGCCATCTTTCAGTGGATACAATCCAGTACGTCCATGTCTTTTTTCCCTGGGGAGTGCAAACCTGGAAGCAGTACTCCATTTGGGGCCTCACAAGAGATGGCTAAAAAGGATCAGTCCCTCGTTACTGATTTTTCTTTGAAGGATGGAATTGCCTTCAAGCAAACTTTTCCATTGAAGAGTTAAGCACGGGAGTATTTAACCATGCCAGGCTGGCAGTGAGTGTCAACACATCTCTGTTCCAGAGCAAGGGGCTGATCAGTACAGCTGAGCATCACAGTCAGGAGAACTTAGCCCAAAGCTTTGCTGATGGGGTGAGGCTGAATAGGTTGCAGTTTGGTTTTTTTTTCACAGCAGCACGGGCTTTGCAGTGCTGACAAAGGTGAAATCTTTTGCTACTAAGCAAATGAGAGTTGGATGCATTAGAGACTGATAGGAACAAAGAGGAAACATAAGCAACATCATTTCCCTCACAGTACTCATTGTAAAAGCAATAAACAACTCACCAGTAAAAGTGATACCAATGTGATTTTTTTAGCTAAATGAAAATAAATTATTAATATTACATTTTCTCAGCTGCATAGAGATAATTCTAAATTATAATACTGTAGGTGAATTTCTAGGATTTTACAAGCAGTTGGAAACCTGAAATTGCCCAGCTCTTTACAGAAGAATTGCAGATAGCAAAATTCTGCCTTTTGTATAAATGACAGCCACTGGGAAAAAAAAAATTACACCTATGCATGTATTTTTAACCTAATTCAGAAAAGGTGTCTATGTGAAAGTTGCATTTGGAAAGTGAGTATAAATTGGTGTTATTTATATGGTGGGTGAAAGAAGGAGTCGAGAGGTTGGTCTACAGAAATAGAACAAACAATAAAATGTCTAAAAGTTTCAAGAAAGCTGCCTCAGGATCTCTTGCTTTCTAGATCTGCAATTTCCCACTCATGGACTATTGTACTTCATCCTGTGTTAGAGTTTCCTTACCCTTGCTAAGATAAGAATTTCCTGAGACCCTCTTTTTTCATAGTGGCAAGATTTTGCAAGCAGCAGAGACATTGACTGCTGGCTTCCAAATCTTGTTATTTTGGAAACAGTCTCATCGGTTTTTTTAGTGTTTTAAGCACTGTCTGAAACTCTACACTTTCAACTCAAATCAACCTTAGTTCAGCATCCCAAGCTACAAAATGAGAGACGAGCATTTATATCACCTACGTAAAAAAGCGGAAATATGCTGTATTTCTACTCTTTGAATGTTTTATGAATCAGTATTTATTGGTCTAGCTGTAAGCAGTAGAAGCAAATGCAGCTGCCTGAGTATTGGACACAGATTTTACAGTGTATACAGTCTGCGTGTTTACTGTAAGCTATCATTGTTCTAGAAAGTACAGAGGTTTTCATTATGAGGTATGGAAAAAATCTTTTTTAATCAAAACCACAGTTTTCAAGTTTAGAATGTCCAAATTAATCATACAGATTATACGTGGGGAATTTAATATTTGAGCACTTTAAAACACTGATGAAAAATTTATGCTCATAATCCACTCAGTATCAGAATAAAATCAGGACCACTGGTTCCACCCTGAGATGTACAATTTTGGAACAGTATGGTCCTGGCATTGTGTAGGATGGTCACAGGTATACTGGTTGTTCTATGAGCATAAGAGGATAAAAAGAGAGCCAAACCAAACCAAACCAAAACCAACCAACAAAAAACAACCAAACCAAACCAAACAAAAAAAGAAAAAAAATCCAAAAAACTCCAACAAACAATGAAAAACCTACCCAAAACCCTTCATTCAGTTATGTATATTTGTGCTAGTTTATATAGTCTTATACTTTGAGGAATATTTTGAATATATGAATGTGTTTGATAAGCCAAGTATCTTCTTATAAGTAAGAGCAAGGACAGTAACTTCCTTATTTTCTTGGGTTTTGCCTTGTTCACTAGTGATGTTTAACAAATAGCAAGCAATAACAACCACACTCACGGTGCCACAGGGAGTCTCTGTTGTTTAAACTACCATTTCCTATGCCTTAATTTTCCCATCCATGATCCAATACTTTTCTACAATTGTGAAGAGCCTTGAGAATCTCAGATGAAGATTGCTGTATCAGTGAAAAATATTACAAATATATGATTGACACAGTTGTTCCTGACTATCACATGCTGAGATGCAGAATAGATAAGTGTAAGGAATCAGTTATGGTTGTTATTAATTGTCTTTGGAGTAGAATTAAAAAAAAAAAAAGATAAAAAGAGTTAGGATACTGTGTTGAGAAGTAGATTTCTTCACAAAAATGGAACATGCTCTGTTTTTTTAGACTCTTTGTGTTAAAAAAATAAATGTTTGGAAACGGATGCAAGAAAGGCCATAGCCACACTACAAATTCTTGTTTGTGAGACAGCACTGAAACAGCTTGGTTTTCTACATTAATTAAAATGTTCTTATTTCACAATAATTATCCCTATTCTTGCACCATTTATATTTCAATCATGTCTGCAATTGTATTTTTCTTGATAAAATACAAACAAGATATATCAACTAAAAATTCTGTGCTTGAGATCTGTCCAGTGTTTTTCAGATAACCATACTGACTTGGTGTCCATTTTTATCAGCAACCTTTTTCTTACTTTGAAGTAACAACTGGGGTTTTTTTATCTTTGTCCTTTTCAGTTCTGATTTTTTTTTCTTTCAATATTTTTTTCTTTCTCTTGTTAATTTCCTATTTAATACATGAACTATCACTTTATATTAACAGAGGCAGAACCGTGGTAATGCTTTTACCATAATCTATGTAACACTTTGGGCCATCTTTTGCAAAGGGGAACAGCTTCCTTGAGTGAGTGTATATTTCATCTTGCTACTTTGATTGTATGGATTATGAAACATTTTGCTCTCAATTTGGTGAGGATCTCTGGTACAGTACAGTCTGGAGCAATGTTGTGTTGCGATGTTGTCCCTTCTGTCCTCCCAAGGTATGTTTTTGCTGCATTTTCCACGGTCCTAGCAGGCAGTGAAGAACTAAATGACATCCTAAATTGAAATGGCTTAAAATTTTATCTGTCACCTTAATAGCGTGGTTACTGAAGGCCCCAGCAAACCTCTAACATTCATTATTCCAACATTGTACATGGGAATACTGCAGGAGCCTTACGGTAGTCTCAAGAGAAAGCTAAGTCATGCTCAGTGTGTTCTGTCAGATTGCTCAGATCCTGTGCATGTCACACTTGAGGAGCACAGCTGCTGATGTTCGTGGCGATAGGCACCGTGACACTGTGTGCAGCATCACTGTTGTTAACAGCCTGCAACTCTCTGTCACCCGTGTGTCCTTTGCACACAAACATCTGCACTGCTCTTTCTCCTCCTAGGAGATGCCTTGCTGGATCAGTGGAGCCAGCTCAGGTGCCTCTGTGCTATCCAGTGCCTCCCAAAGTGCCTACCTTCAGTAATGGAAAAGACTGGGTATCATAGCCCCTCCTGATTCTGCCACTAAGGGTTTGTTTGTACTATCAGTTAACCGAGCATGTGCTGATGGACACTTCTGTTTAATTTCTTACCAAATTCATGAGATTATAAAGTCTCAACACAGAAAAAGAGAGCGAGGGTCCTATGCCCAGAATATTTCTGCAGCTATAGATATTCTTAAGTCTTTGCTCTCATCCACCATGAATTGGCACAGCCACTTACTATGCATGCTTTGCTCCATCCAGTCAATATGTTCAGGAACTCTGTCACTATTCTTGTGAAGCTACCTACTCTGTTTCTGCCAAAGTAGTGTGTCAATACAGCCTCTCTGGATAAACCAACATGTGCTGTGTGTGCCTTATCCCATGTCTGTTCCCTGTTTCTGGTATGGTCTTACCTTGCAGAATCACTAATAGCACCCAATTGAGTATTTACAGTGTTTTTTCACAATTCCCATTTGAAAGGCAATTGCAGATTACATCATGTACATGGTAATAATGAAGCCTGTACTGTCCTATGCACAGGGATGTGACATTTATTTCTCTATCCATCCACCAGGTGTTACTTTCCAATTTTCAGCTGCTCTGCATTGTGAAATTCAGGGCCTAACAGCAGAGGTGGAAATACAAACAAGAGAAAAACAGTGACTTTTCCTATGTCTGTATATTTCCTTGTTCCTCTCCATGGAAACTGATGAACAATTGGACCTCTCTGTTTAATTTCTTTGGGGGGTTTTGTATGTTTGGTGTTTCTTTGGGTTTTTTTTTTGGGGGTTGTGCTTTTTTTATTTGAACCTAAGGAAACTGAAGAATACATGGTTATTTGTCTGTGCATATGGTTTTGACTTACTAAGACAGCAATGTCATATATGTAAAATGTATGGGGACACAGGAACCAGAGCAGACTTCAGCACCACCTTTCAGTTTGCCTCTGTAGACCCTGTTCATAGTGGTACGAGGTAGATCACTCCTACTCTAAATAAGCAAGTCACTATGAGCCACACTTTCAGAAACAAGTTTACCCCATTACAGGCAGGAATTCGACA
Organism: Atrichornis clamosus; assembly: GCA_013400975.1. Classification (NCBI taxonomy): domain Eukaryota; kingdom Metazoa; phylum Chordata; class Aves; order Passeriformes; family Menuridae; genus Atrichornis; species Atrichornis clamosus. The sequence continues at coordinate 206,684 of WBMZ01012062.1, read as the reverse complement.
TTAATTTTTATGTATCTATTCAGACACAAATCAGAACAGAAAGGTTCCCAGTTTTTCCTGCTTTGTATGATGCCAGTTCTGTCATTGAAGCAGCTACATAGATGGCGGACTTACTTTTTAATATCTGATAAAGATGACATGAGCTGTTGTAGGAGGAAAAGGTTTATCAGAAATCAACAAGTATCAAAAGATTAGCAGATTCTCTTCTAATGGGTAATATATATTTGCATGTTTTCCCTTTTTTATTTCCTATAAGTATTGTGGCGTGTAGGTATAAATTTTTTGTGATTCTTTTTTGCCTAATACCACTAAGGACTTACACACTTAACACAGTCATTTCACAGTCCAGTAGGTGGCAAGCACCTATACAGATTTTGGCTAACTTGAAGAAAATGGTATATCTGCTGGATGTGCTGTTTTTGACAGAGCTGTCACAGGCAGGTCTCACTAAATATAGATTTACAGATCTATACTGAATTAGGAATGTAGGAGATACTGTTAGATGTGAGGCTTAGCAAATGTTACTGAGTTTTCAATCATTTCTTCTGTTCACTCAGGGTACGGTAGCTGATAAAATATAGCTATTTGCAAGTGAGTAAGCAAACTAAAACTTCTGTAGCCTTCTTTTGGATAATTGAGTCTACCTTAATGTCAGTGTTGACGGAATTACTTCAAACACTTCCAAGGAAATAAGCTTTCAAGAAATATAGAAGTGCTGTTAGAGCACTCAGCTGCAAATAAGGCAGGATGGTAAGTGCACCAGGTAGTCAAGTGGCACAAGGGAGAAAGAAATGTGCTTGTTTGAGGAAGTTCTCTGAAATATACTCTGAAGTACGAAATGCTACCCAGCCTTTGAGCTTACAGCCCTATACAGGATGCAGAGGAATACGAGCATATATTTCAGAGGGGAGGGATATTTTCATCAGAAGGAGCACTTTTCCTGTGGCCAGGAAAACCTGTAAGGCAAAGGAGGCCCTAGCAGCTGCAGCTCTCCCACTAAGTGGTGCTACTGGTTTTGTGATGAAAAGTGGTCACGTGTGAACCCGTGAGCTTAACTTATCCATTTCCACTGAAGGAAGAAATGTCCCTGAGGAGATCACCAGAACAGTGACAGCTGAGTGGGAGATTCAGGGAAGTAGCTGCTGAACGATTGTGCACATTTGGGTATGATATTCTACACATTTTCTAAGACTGGCACTGCATTTCTCATTCAGAGAAGAAAAAAAGAGTATTATAGTGTTTGTCTATGTATTGTCCTCCCCCCCCCACACCTTTATATAATTAAAGCAATGTGGAAAACCTGTTTCAGATGACAGCTAAAGATCCAGTAAACAAGTAAACTTTGGGTAGATTTGAACACTTGCTGAGTCTTCAATCAGCAACTGTGTTACTGTGACCCATTTCTATTTATATAGACGGCCCATATTTACCCACCCATCTTTTTTCTATCTAATAAAACTATTTCCTCCCTGATACCTTATTACCAGTGCATGTGATCTGTCTTGACTATATCAGTTTTCAAGAGCACAGTTTTGCTTTCTGACATGAAAAGTAACCTTTTTTTTTTTTTAATTTTTTATTTAGGTGTCGCTCTGGTCCCTCATTTCTTTTCGTGATGGCACTAAACAATCTCCCTCTTCGTGCCCATGATTATATCCTGCCTGACCTCTAGTGGCTTCTTGCCGAAGTGAACCTCCTGCGTGCAGGGTGTGTGACACAAAGAAAAACTAAACGGGATTTCAGGAGCATGCCAGCGGCAACCCGGCTTGTGTCAGAAACAGTGTGGCCATGAGGGCCAGGGAAGGGGTGGTCCTCCTGTACTGGGTACTGGTGAGGACACACCTCGATTCGTGTGTCCAGTTTTGGGCCACTCACTACAAGAAAGACACTGAGGTGCTGGAGAATCTCCAGAGAAGGCCAACAGAGCTGGGATAGGGGCTGGAGTCTTATGAGGACTCCATAAGNCACCTCGATTCGTGTGTCCAGTTTTGGGCCACTCACTACAAGAAAGACACTGAGGTGCTGGAGAATCTCCAGAGAAGGACAACAGAGCTGGGATAGGGGCTGGAGTCTTATGAGGACTCCATAAGAGTCCTGTGGGGAGCAGCTGAAGGAGCTGGGGGTGTTCAGCCTGGAGGAGGCTCAGGGGAGAACTTACGGCTCTCTACAACTCCCTGAAAGGAGGTTGTGGCCAAGTGGGGGTCAGTCTCTTCTCCCAAGGAAACAAGCGATAGGAGAAGAGGAAATGGGCTCAAGTTGCACCACGGGGTGTTAGATCAGATGTTAGGAAACATTTCTTCACTGAAAGCGTTGTCAAGCATTGGAACAGGCTGCCCAGGGTAGTGGTGGAATCACCATCCCTGGAGGTGTGTAAAAGGCACGTAGATGTGGGACTTAAGAACATGGTTAAGTAGTAGTGCTTTGCAGTGTTAGGGTAATGGTTGGAATAGATGATTTTAGAGGTGTTTTCCAACCTAAATGATTTTATGAATCTATGATTCTTTCTCAATTAGGGTTGTTGCATGAAGGATTGCGTGATTAGTTGCATGTGGTTAAAGACTTGAAGCTCCCTGCGTGAGTTTAGTCATGCCACTCATCTGTGAGTTGAAATAATTCTTATCCATCTTTATAAAGTGCTTTAAGATTTATGGATAAGGTTTTCGTGAGTTTAGGTCTACTTGATCTACCAGTGATAAAGAGGTTGGACACAAATAATGTCATAAAGCAGGAACGACTTTCTGGAGCTCTGTAAGGATGTGTGTACTCTCAGTGCATTATTACGCCCATATTTATCACACACCAGTGCCCATATACTCAAAGGTTATCTCTCTTGCTTATAAAATCAAATGAAACCATCATTGTAATTAGACGTCTTATCTCTTTGCAGGTCACTATGTCTGTTTGCATGCATGTGCATGTAGATTATGCAGAGATGTGTTTGAACTTTTCTGCAGGTTGAATCTGCGTGCAGATTTCTGCATGCTTTAGTCCTATTTCAGTGGATGCAAAATCAGTCTGACATCCTCAAACCTGGTTTTCCTGTGAGGATTAGTCATGTTCCTATTCTGTGAATTTAAACATTTCATAACTGTCTGCTTACTTAACAATTGCTATAACAAACTATGGATGAAGCATAAATAATTCATATTCACCAGAACAGATATATTAATAACCAAGTTACCTGAGAAATGAATGGGCCTGTATTCCCACTGCAGTTCCACTGGCTTGTGTCTCAGCAGATCAGCTCCACAAATTCCCAGATGCCACTGCACTTTTCCATCCAGAATCTTTTTGGCTACATTTGCTATGCTAATAGAAAAACAGTCTTGCTGTTAAGAGTGTACCTAGTTCTGAAAAATGATCACTATATATAGCTTTTTCTCCTAGAAGAATGAATGTGGTTAATGTCAGTGCATACACCAATTTCTCTTGGTAATGATTTTAACGTAAGAAGTTCAGCTTAGAAATGTTGACATTACCGATTTTTTTTTTAGCCTGATATTAATGTTTCCTGCCTGTACTGCAGATACTAAAATTGGTAGGAGAAGCCTTTCTGCATTTGAAAGGTTTCTGGTTAATAGATCCACCAGACTGGGTAATGATATAAAATCCCAGTGCATCGTAGTCTGAATATCTGAGAGGGAAATAAGGTTTTCTATGCAAATAGTGAGAGAAAATAGGAGAAAGTGTGGGAATGTACTCTGAGTAACAGTAAACAGATTTTTTGTCCTATTCTCTGGAGACTGTCACTGTTGTAACTAACTACTGCCTTAATATATTAAATTTTAAATTAAATTTTCTGTTACTGAACCTCATGTGGTTGATGAACCAGCCACAGTATTTGAAGCATTACCTTCATAAACTGCAGTTTTGGAGCTGAACTGAAAGTTCTCTGTAATATTCCAGACTCCCATCAGTGAGTACCTGTTCCATTTGCTTACAGTTACAGGAATTTTATTCCATAATCATCTGACATCAAAATAGTAACTAATGCTTTGAGTCAGTATCACAGAATATCAGAAGAATAGAATCTGAATTAAAACTCTATTTAATAAAAAATATTAGTGGATGAGTCATGAGATTGGAGGCAAGAAACTTCTGTAACCCTTTGGCAAATTTGATATTAGCTACTTCTATAGCCTTGGGCTAGTAATATTAAATGCATTCTGTCAATGCTTTCTGAATCAGGAACTTTTGTAATTGAAGTATCTGTGCAGAGTTTTGACCATCATGAACAGCCTTTACCTGCTCAAGATCATTATTAATGAGAGTAGATTAAAAATGTGAGGTCAAACACTTCTAAGTTAGGGTGTACCAGACTGATTATTGTCCTTCTTTTGGTTATTAACCAGTGCCTAAAATTTAGCAAAATTGGGGTAGTAAACAGTCAACCTTAATTAAAGTCACCATTCACAGCTGCTCTGAGAAAAAAGAATTAGATACAGGAAAGGGGTATAAACCCAGCTTTAGCCTTGCAAGCAGTGATCGGTACCCCAACAGCTGGGATTTCCCAACTGAGATTCACTTCCTAAGAAACTAAGAACCAGATTTAATCTGCATTGATCTTTTGAAATGATTGTTGATTTTACTAGTGAGCATCATATAAAACATAGTATTCCCTGTCCATGATTCATTACGTATCTAAAATGATACAGGGCACTTTATTTGGGAATCATATATTTTTTACTGCTGTCCTTAAAAGAGCAATTCCAATTGAAGGAAACAGAAAGAGTTAATTTATAGATGTCAGTGCAGCACCTGTAATGGTTGCAGATGGAAGCTTTGTTCTTTGTTATCCTGCCAGTAAACTGCCTGTGCCTTCTTCAAATAGAGAGATACAACATTACCTTCTTGTCAGAGGGGATGAAGGAGGCAGTTAGCTCAAACTCCCATCCTTAAGGCAATGCTAGTGTTAATTTTGAAGGAGTCGTCACTGTGAGAAATGCTTGGAGATATATTTGGGGAGTGGCATAGTGATTTTGTGCCTTTTTAAATGACATGGTTTTAGATTGAGTTCATCTGGAATCTCTTCTGCACGGGGGTGGAGAGGTGAGAGAAGAGAGGGATGTGCAGAATCCTGTCTGAACCTCAACAGGAAAACCAAATGGCTTAATAATAGAACTGCTTTAAGACAAAATAATAAGAAGATAGAGATGGCCAGTAAATCTTATGTCCCTTCAGATTCTGGATACGCTACATTTGTGGAGCATCTGACGGAGCCTGAATAGATTTTCCCACAGCACTGCACAGAGCAGAACAGAAGGGAGAGAAGCTCTCCCTTTTGCTCATTCAAGCTAGTATGTAATTTCCTTACAAGAAAGAACCCCTCTGTTCCTACAGAATGCTCTCATGAGAACTCCTTGCTGCACTTTCAGGTAAAGGCAGGGCCGGGAAGGCAGTGCTGGCACCACGTGGGATCTGCCTGCAGGTTGCGGGGAAAGGAGGGCACGGAGATGGCCAGAGGGCTGGAGCACCTCTCCTGTGAGGCAAGGCTGAGAGAGCTGGGGTTATCCAGCCTGGAGAACAGAAAGTTCCAGGGAGACCTTAGAGCACCTTCCAGTACGGAAAGGGGGCCTGCAACAGAGCTGGAGAGGCACTTTCTACAGGGGCTTATTCTGGCTTTAAACTGAAAGAGGGCAGGTTTAGATTAGATATTAGAAGAGGGGGTAAAAAGTATGCTTAACCTCTCAGTGCCACAGCTTCTTTTCAAACTTGCAAACCTCAGCAGAGACCACAGACAAATTAACATTGTTTTATGCAGTGTTTTGCGAGCACAAGAACTGAGTAACTAACCCCAAAGGATTCTCATTTTTTTCCCTGTTTTTCTCATGGCATTGCAGGAAGCAAGCTTTGATTTACTTTGCCTATTACATGCACATTTTCTCCTGTTTCCTGACTTTGCTTTATTAGTATTTTCTATATCTAAAACATGTTTTCATGACTAAGCCTTTCAGATGCAGGAGAATCTGTAGACATGATGCATTTGTATAAAGCACTTTAGACCTGACAAGCAATAGAATTTTCATGCAGTTCTGTATACAGTTTTAATATTTGTTGTTTCTGGATCAGAAGCTAGGATTTCACCTTCATGCTTTACAAATAAACTCTAAAACTTCAGGCATAAGCTTTTGAATGGACGGAACATTTAAAATTTTCCTGTAATATGTTCAAGGAGTCAATTATCCTGAAAAATTAAGTGAAAAACTGACATTTGCAATTTTGAAAATTCTATTAAAATAATGATAGGTTATCAAAAAAGCTATGTACAAATTTGACAGTTGAACATCCCCAAGATATTTGGGGATGCAATATCCCTCCTTCAGTTTCCACAATTTCAAGGTACCTTTGCAATTCGTAGTATAGGAATGGAAGGGATCAAATAGCCAGAAATGACAAGGTACATTATGAAATCTGCAATAATGGCCAAATTTTTGTTAATGGGCAGACTTCAACTCTAGAAAATCCATATTTGCTGTCAGGTTCAAAAAGAAAACTGTTGTGCATGAAGGAACCAGGTTGGCTAAAACCTGGGGAAGGCGAAAACAATGCCCTGCGTTGTCACTGTCACTTCTTGTGGATTGCAGAGGGCTGACAAGCAGGCTGCGTGTCAAGGGCAGCCACACCACCGTTGGTTTTGTCCCAAGAGCAGGAGTGTTGGCTGCATCTACGCATCTGCCAAGTCTTGGCCGCTCAGCGTGACCTTCATCCAGCTGACTTCTTCACTCCTCCCCACAGCAAGGGCTCTTGGCAGGGCTTGTCTCTGCCATGGTCTGCTGATAATCCTACCAAGGGAAGCTGTGAAGGAGACCACCTATGAGATCACAGGCTGAGATCATGAAATGGAGAGGAAACAGAGACGCCGTGTTGCTGTCAAGGAGCTGGTTACCAGTCAGACCTGGCATGAACATTGTCCTGCCAAGTGGCACGACCTGCAGCCAAAGCCCAGGGCTGTGGCTTTTCCCAGCCTCATGATCTGAAGCATCAGGAATGCCTCTCACCCAGTGGGAAGATGAAGTGCTCTCTTGCATCTCGGAAAAAGAAATCTAAAATACCTGTGGGTGCTCCGCAGAAAAGCTGAAGGCATTTACTGAATCTGGTTTCTAGCATGAATTTTCTTAACTAGAGCATTTGTTTGTGCTTCTAAACTGCAATCTCATTTTTGATGTCCTTGGAATCTGAAAGGATTCACATCTCACTTCTGGGCTGTGGTTGGAACCATCTCTAGTCACTATAGTTCTTTAATCTGTGGAGATTTTTTTTCTCCAAGGGTTGTAGCTATGTGATATGATAGCTGTTAAAGTTCAATGTAGAAAACAAAACTCCGTTTTTAAATAGGAGCTTTGAAGAGGCTATAAAATATATAATGCTATTTTGTGAATCAATTTTTCATTTAATACAACTTTTTATATACTGACAGGCTTCCTTTGATCTATATTTATTATCTGCCACTTGCCTTGAAATGAGAAATGTAACTACTTTGATAAATGGATTTGAAAGGTTATCTGGTTTCATGGTAGCTTCTCTAAGTTACCATTACATGCTTTGCTGAAGTGCTATTTGGCAACTTTCTGAAGGGATATCTTGGTGCTCTGGGGTAGTAATAGCTTTTTTTTTTCATTGTATGGGTATACATGAGAGGACGTGTGAGAGGCAGGAACTCTTTCACTTTCCTCTGTCCAGACAATCATTAAAATAGCCCAGCACTCATTTCATTGGCATGTGGAAGTCACTCATTTAACCCCCTTCTTCAGACCTTTGAAAACCACCCTAAGCCACTTTTTTCTTAAACTTGAAGTTATCCATGACATTTAGTTTTATCTTGGGCTGAATTTCTCAAACAGAAGATAAACTTACATGCTTGCTGCTTCGGTTATTACATGGTTTACCTCAGGGTTTCTGAAAATGGCTGTATGGCCAGAAGCAAAGGCTCATGCACCAATGGGAGTCTTTCATCTGCCTTAAGAGAAGATTCCATATGCAGGATATGACCCTAGTTACTTTGTGATTCACCCAGAGACTTGCACCTGACAGTTTGTTTTTAAGAGAGCACTCTTGCTCCCTAAGTGCTCTTAGTCCTTCAGCCTCCCTGTCAGGAGATGGAGGGCTGGGAAAAGTAAACAAGGTACTTATCCGGGGAAACAGTCCAAAACAGTAATGCTTTCAAGGTACTTTCTGTGCTTTCGTTTCAGCCAAAGACACTGTGTCTTGCTCCGTGGTAAAAAGGACTGTCCTGTTTCTCACTATTGCAAAAGGCATTCTCTACTGTTGACCCACCATTTATCTTATGCAGATAGTTAACATTTATAGATGTATATTGCCACTTTTGTCAGGACAATTTATTCTTCACTATGGTTTCTGAATCTCTTTTTCTTCCTCCTCACCATCATCCCTTGTACAATCATTGGCTAAAACACCTCTCTCTATTAATCACAGTTAGGTATGCAGATTTATAGTGCATCAGCTGTACTTTTATGGCACCTGCTTTATGTTTTAATCATCCATCTCAAGACAACTGACTGAAGCAGGACAAAACAAAAATACAAGTACTATTCTAAGCACTCTGCAACTGAAATTATCCCTTTTCAAAAATGCTGAAGGAGATGGGCAAGGATATGGCAATGAAATATAAGTTCATTATTGATCATAATAGAGAGAGCTGAGAGGAGGAAAAATACTGCCTTGTGTGGGTGTATTTATATATAACGGGAAGGAGAGGAAGCCAGACTTCTTAAACTGAAAACAATAAGCTATTTGTTTCTGGATGGGTCAAGTGGAAAAAATATTCAAATTGTAGACCTAAGTTTTCTGAGGGAATGTATTGTAGTAATGTAGGGGTTTTTTTTTTTTTGGTAACTTAGTCTCTGCAATTTCTTTCCAGTAGCAAGCTTATTTTCTGTAGTCTTTTGTTCTGCTTGCCTATGTTATTTTTTTTGAAGACGACTTGCTGAACCATTTATTTATGCAATACCCAACACTTTTAGGTAAGGAGAGAGGACTGCGCTCTAGTGGGCTCATAAGCTGCTGCAGCTTCAAGGGCAGAAATAACAGGGCTTTTGTCAGACCTCAGCTGTGCTTAGGTTAACTGACAAAAATATTTGCCTTTGGAATGTAAAGTTCAGACCAGCTAGAAAACATGTTAATGTGCCAATTCAGCAGGGACAAGAAGCGTGCCCTTCACCATACATTCTTTCCCCTGTTATTTAAGATCTTTCCTGAGCCTTGCTTAACTACAGGCAAGGAAGTTGAAATCTTCCGCTGAATCAGGGTCTGCGTGTGAAAGGTAGAGTTATAATATAAATATGGAGGAAGCTAATTTAAAATCCAGAGGAAAAGGCAAGAAAATCCTTTTGTTACTGTTACATTGCTGTCACACAAAACCTGTTTTGCTAAGAGCAGTGAATGTGATGCAGCTCCCAAAGAGCAAATCTGATGACAAGGAGTCATAGGTTTTCATTGTGTTTGCTTGAAAGACTAGCAATTTAGACCCAAGTGAATAATTCACAGCAAACAATTTATCTGATGAGTTTTTCTTAGATCATGAAATATCTATGAGCAAATTGTAGCTTCCTGGTACTCATTTTTGGATAAGTGCATTTTTGGATTTTTATAATTCAAGCTTGTAATTAACAGAAGTGCTTAAAATACAGATTGTATAGTAATTGATCATTTGTGTTTTCTGACTTTTCAAGATGCTCTTTTGCCTCCATTGTCTCATTCTAAATCTGATGGGTCCTAGAACTCAGAGGGCCTAGAACTTTTGGGATTTTTCCCCCAAAATTCTCCTTCATCACCCGCCTTTTTACGCTAAATAGACTAAACGTGAATGTTGTATTTATATGAAGAAAATATGAAAAAACCTGAAGGGAAACTATGTGGCTAGGAAGTCTACCAGAGGGATGACTGATGCAATTGTTGAGGGAAGGCTAATTTGAGTTTCTGGATATCTTATCCATCTACCTGGCATGTTATATTTAGTTGTCCTGCTTTGAAGGTATCTTTTCTGTCTGTCAGTCTCACTTTTTTCCCCCCCGCTTTCCACACACATACACACTTTCCCTCGCCCCAGGGGACCTTTCTGTAACACAAAAACAAGAACAGGCACAAACATTACTGAACATTACTGAAGTGAATTTCATTAAAACTGTGAATGAACATTGGTGGATATTTTTCTTTCACTCTTTTGTTTGGTTCTTGTGGTAACATAAAAGAGGTGCATACATGTCATGGCTGAGCAAGGCATGGGAAGATATTGAAACTTATTGAAATCTTCTGTAAAATGGTATTCCATCACAGCACTAGCAAACTCCTGGTTTCGTTTTCTGTCAGCTAATCATTGGAGATAGAATGATGAAGCTTTTCTACAAAAGGAAGAAATCACCAGCTAGAGAAACAAGAAGAGGAGCAGAAGGAAGGGGAAGCAAGAAGATTAATTTGCCAGATGCTCACTTGCAGCTGATTGATTATATGGAGTCATTCTAATGCAATGTATTAACTTGTCCAGCTGGGTATGTGCCTGCCTAATATGACATATTAATGCAAGAGGGAAAGAGGTCCTGGGCTTCAGGGTTCAGATAAGGATTCAGAAATCTAGGGATCAGTCCCTAGTCCTGGCTGAGACACCTGTGCTATTTTAGACAAGCCTTTTATCATCCTGTGTTTGTATTCTCCATGTCTAAAATGGTTGTCTGCCTCTTTTTTTTACCTGCATTGCCATACCTGCATTGTCTGCAGTTTTCATGGTAGAAACTTTTTCCAGCACTAACTTTTAACATTTTAACACTCAGAGTTGTGGGAAAAGTTAATTAATTAGCAGCACACCTCAGGCCTTATATTCAAAGCCTGTCTGTCAGCTCTGCCAGCTGAAAAGCACCCTTAGCCACTTTCAATTCAGGAAGAGCACAACCTTCCCCACCCTACTACTGGCTTCTGCCACCACCTGCTTCTGCATGGACCTGGTTCGTCTCCTACCCTCAAATCTGATCTAGCTTTCACTCCCCAGAACATGCTGGGAGTTTCTCAGCAAGGAAAGATCCTGGCACTCATTGTCAACATGGGGCAATAACAGTGACACACACAGTGATCAGGCTCTCTTCTAAAAGACATGTCATATTTTCTTAAAATAAAATGTTTTAAAGAAAAGTGTATCACAAATCAGTACACCCAAAATATTTGTGTTTTTTTCCCCAAGTCTTAATGTTTCTTAGATCCAAGAAGGCTCATTATTCTTAGGCTCCCTCCACAGACTCTGCCTGTCAGCTTGGCATCAATTCTGGTAACTGACCTTCCGTTCCTTCTTCTGAAGTGCTTTAAAACACATTTCAGTTCTTTTGATCTACAGCCTGCTGATTTTGTTAGGAGACTGGTTGCTATCTGCTGTAGCTAGGGTGCTTGAAGCCAACAGCTTGTCTGCCACATTCTCAGTGGAGACTTCACTGAGTGTCTCCTGTCTCCTCTTGATATGCCGTGTAGCTTTTCTGCAGGCATTCCCAGAACCTCAAACCTGGTTTTAATCAGTAAGTTCCTGTAAGGCACAGTGATACCTCACTGTGATTCTACAGTAACTAACCACCTGGACAGTATTCCTATGGTAACCTGCAGTATTTATGTTATCACTGCATATAAGTAGTCTTTTTCAGTTTCTTCACTGTAGGTTATGAAACATTGGAACAGGATGCACAGGGAATTGGTTGAGTCACCAAGCTTGGAGGTCCTTAAAATTGATTTTGAATAGTTTTGATGGGTATCCTCTAGTTCCTGTGGTATGGCGAATAACATTTCTTCATTCACTTACCCACTGCTTTAATTATTTTGTAAATCTTTATCTCACCTTCCATCATCCTGTTCTTCTCTGAATTGAAGACTTCCATCCTTTTTAGCATCTTCTCATAAAGTAGCTTCGCCATCCTCATGATCATCTTCGCTTCCCTCCTCTGTACCCTCTCTAGCTCTGCTACATCCTTCTTGAGTTGCAGAGATCAGAACCTGTCACAGGACTCAAGGTGTGGGCAAACAAAGGTTCTGACCTTTAATGCAACAAAATAATGCTCTTTGTGTTGTTCTCAGTTCTTTTCCAAATGATGTCATTTTTTTTTTTCTTTACATTTGTCTCAGCTGTTTCTGGGGTCTTTTTAGTGAACTATGTGTCAGTTCTGATTTTGGTGTCCTGCAACCATGGTTCAGGTTATTCTTTCCCTAGGTTCATTGCCTTGTGGCAAAATGTGTATCTGCACTCCTACAAAACATTTTTCTGTCACTGTAATTTGTGACGTTCTTTACGGGTTCTGCGCTATTGACCATCGGATCACTTGCAAATCTCTCAGAACAGGAAACAGCATTCCATCAGAAAGAATCATGTCCCTGGGTTGTGTATAAAGCCTGCATTTTCCTCCTGCCCACAGAAATGCAAGAGCACATGGGAAGGCAGACGTGCTATATCTTTTCAGGACCACACATTTGTGCAGGGCTTAAAAAACATGGCCTCAGCAGTTTGACTTAACACAACTGCTCGAAAATTCAATACAAAAGCAACTACACTTCTCCTCACTTCTTTCCATGGAGCCAAAGAAGATCAAATCATGTCTGTGTAATGTCACACTAATTCTTCTGACATATAATATCCTGAAAATGAAACATAACACCTTTAAGAGTCATGTTCCAGACTTTTCTCTCAGCTATGTTATTCTCTGGAGCTTAGTTTTTGCCTTCAATATTACAATGTAAAGAACTTTACAACTGCTTTAATTTTTAAAACGAGCAAAGCATGGGTCTGTAAGTGTCAGATGTAAGATGAACAGGATCCCAGCTGCCATTTTATCTTCCATCAAGATTTGCATGTGTACATCTATTCCAGTTCTCACAAGTGGGCGAAATTCGTTATGCTGTCCTGTAATTCTCTCTGAACACATCAGATGATGCAGAGAGAACACATTTGGGTGTAACATGCTAGCCCTCACAGATGGTTTTGCAATGGTTAGCCTGTCACCCCTGCCTTATGGGGATAAAGAGATCAGGTAAGCAAGCCTGTGACCATGAGGAAAATCTTTGCTGTGTCCTAAAATGCAACAGCCTATTGTAGAAACTCTTTTAAAATGTCCAGATGTCTTAGCTAGCAGCTGAAATTATGCCCCTTTATGCCTTAACGCACATGAATTGTACTGTCTAATGTTTTTTCTCTATGGTTTTAGGGGCTATATTTCTTAATTTTTTAACAATCAACAGAAACCACAGTTTTTACACCACAAAGGAATTAAATGTATGCACTAACTTAATGAATACATTTCCAATGACATTTTCCTTTGATGAGCCTGCAGCAGATTCATAGTCCAAAGATGTCTTTTGTTCAGAATGACATGCTTTCTAATTTATTACAACATGCTACTATCCTGCACTTTAAAATTAGCAGGTGGAGCTTTTCAGAGCCTCAGATGTCATTTACATGCCTAATTTCTACAGAAAGTAAATGGGAATGAGATATATATGCCCTTGAGTATCTTTTCTGCTCTTAGTGGTCCTCATAAATTGTTTGGTTAAATCTACTGTACATTTAAAAAGAGGTCCAGGAACCTCCAGGAACTTCCCACGCAAACGGGTTCCTCATTATTGGCCTGACCAGGAATGCTCGGCAGGATTTTATGTTTCCACAGGCTGCACTAAAGCAACAACCATGGCTTTAAATATGGGTCGGGAGTGCTCTGGGAGATGCTTTCCAGGCTGCAGCAGGGAGTTGGGCTGCACATTTACTGTCAGCAAAGACAATGAAGCAGGTCTTAAGAGTGCCTTTGGGTGTTCTGAGCAGACAGCAATAAGCATGCCCCTTGGAGCCATTCCCTGCCCCATTTGTTATTGCTTTGTCAAAAACATTTGTCAATGAAGACTGATTTTAAAAAGAACCACGTTTGGGAGTCTGGAAGTAAAGAGCTATAATATGAAACATCTTTAAAGGTAAATCAATTTTGTGGCCTAATCAACTGAACAACATCCCTTTAGCTTCAGCATCAGAAATGCTGCCCTGTATTAATCTGCAGAATTTTTTTTCTTTTTCTTCTTTCTCAGGGACAATATGTTCTTGAGTAGCATTTCTATTGCAGGAAAGACAGAAGTGTATAAATAACTGTGGACACGATGGTAATTTCTAATAAGAAGGTAATGAAAAAGGGCAAACAGAAACTCATTTTAACTTTTTATCCTGCAAGGAAAAGCTTTACATAAAAGATGTATGTGTCTGCTTTGTTAAATATATTTTCCTGGTGTGCTTGGAAGCAAACGGTAAAAAAATGTAAAAATGAATGAGTTAAACATTCAGCCTTATCAACTTTGGTTTACCTGCATGTAATCTTAAAATGTATAACAAATATCCCCAAAATTGATTTAACAATGGGTTTAGATACTAATCTGGGTGAATTTCATTTTGGGGCAGATATTACTTAGACTCGAACAGCCTAGACCCATGAAAAGTTACAGGTGCTGAGCTCATTCTGTTCTACTCTCTTCTATTTCCTGTTTTGGTGCCTAAATGCCTCTCTGCATCTGGTCTCCAGTTTCTTAATCTAAGTTCTGTTGAATGAATAAAAGTCCTTTCATTTTCTTATGAAATTATAGTATTAAACAATACATTTGGACAAAACAAACACATGGTTTACTTCAAATGCAGGCCTGAATCCCATTACATATTTGATTAATTGAAAAGATGAGTTTGACTGGAGCCTAAAGCTAAAGGTGCCTCTACTGGATTAAGGCTGTAAGAAATTGTACTGAAGAGGCTTGTCAGCATTTCTCACTTAAAAGTACAGATGGAAAGAGGGATGGCTGAGATTTTGAGACACCTGCCTATCCTCCCAGTTTGGAGCTGGTCTGCTTTACAGGTTTGTTTTTCACCCCAGAACCCACAGTGAAGTCAGAACTACATTGTGCTGAAGGAAATGGCTCTTAAAATTTATTAGTCTTGTCACTTCAACTCTATAACCTTATTTTATATTCCTTTGAATGCACCCCATCAAAAATAGAACAGCATATCTACCACAAATTAAGAAAAAAATACATTAATACTTTAATAATCACTGATCCACTATAAGATTGTCAAAATTGTCATTTACAATGGTAACCACTGTTCTGACTTGAAGGATTTTTTTGTGTGTGTGTGGTGTACTAAAATTAAAATAAAATCTAAAATTTGGAATTTACCTCTTTATGGGAAATACTAGAAGTCATTACAAATCATAAGGAAAATTCTGCATTGCATTCAGTCGGTAGCCTGCAGAAATTTGGCCCATTATATTGATTTTATTAGTCTTTCTTCCCTTTCCTACCTCTGGTCCCTGAAAGGACTACAAATATTTCACAGAGGTAGAAGAGGGTTGCTAAGCTTAAATAAGTTCACTCATATCACTATTGAGGAAATTTACCTGGAGGAAAGTGAAGCCTGTGTGTGTTATTTACCCCGAAGCCCTTAAAAATGAACTTGAACAGGACTTCAGTGGTGTACGGGATTCTACCTACTCTGTTAGGCAAAGCAGCAAAAACTGTCTAAATTTAGATGTCTTCATGTAAGCTCCCCAGGCAGTTTGGTGATTTTGTCCTTTTGCTTGCTTGGCTTTTGTTTCAAATATTTGGAAGCAGTATTTCGTCTGGCCATTTCAGTGTGGGAAGAAAACGTCATGAGACAGTTAAGCAGTAAAGAAGACAGTCCAGGTTAGTAAGCAGTGAAAAATCTTGCTTTTCCCAGTTTTTCTTTTACAATTTTAGATAGCTGCTGTGTATTCTGATAAATGCATGAAACTTCAAGCCCATATCTGTCCTTTCCTGCTCATGCATCCTGGTCCAATATCCATCAGAGCCTTTTCCTCAATTTCATTTAAGGCTGATAATTGTATATTCTCCAGAGCAAAGATGTTTTTGTCTTTGTAAATGTCTGAGCAGTGCATCTTGCACCTAAACCACTTCAATAATGAATGTTTATCATTATAGTCACCTACTTGTGTTTTTCTCACAGGCTAAAGAAAAAGCTTTCTGCAGAAGGCTTTTTGACTGCAATAACACACTGCTTCATGTCATGCAGATATCTTTGCTCTATGTAAAGATGCACAATTGTCACTTAAGCTGCTTTTACAAAGAAGATTTATTACTTACTTCCCGAGTGATATGACAATTATTGAAATCTTAAGAGTGGAATCCCCAGTTTGTGATTAACGGTACTTCTGTTATGGCAGGCGACAGTAGCAAAGATTAAGCCTTTTTTTTTTCTTTTGCACTGCAGTTTTTCCTGGACAAATATTATAGATCATAGCTGGGGATTAATAGGCTTGAAGAGCAATTATTCCAGCTGCATAAATAATAATAAAATCAAATATTATAATCCAGTGGTGTGTAACTGAATGTGTGTAAATATATAAACTGCATTGCCTTGCATGTATATATACATATCTAAGAAGTATATACACTTTAAAATATTATTATATATATTCTAAGTGTATTTAGAGAAAAAGAGATATTCCAAATTACATTAACTAAGTATTAAGGCTGTGAAAACTTCTAAAATTCAAAAGCCAAAGAAAACCTAATTTAGGTTTTTTTTCCTTTTCTTTGTACACTTGCATTATTACATCGTGCCTTCTTATGTAGTCACTATTTTAATGCTAATTTTGGTGGAAACAAAGCTTAGGAAATCACTCTACCAGGGTGCGATATCACCTCCTAAAGCTTTCCAGGTATAGAGGTTTCAAAAGCAATTCTGCTCTGCTAGATTTGCTGAAGAATGGGCTGTAAGGGATAAGAAACATTTACTTACAAACACTTGTAGCCTTGTCCTGGATACGTTTCCATTCTCTTGGCTGTAGGTGCTCATATGTATGCAGGCAGTGGGAGATACTGTAGGGGACATAGATTACTTTAGCCTAATAATTGAGATGTTTGAGAAGACAAAGAGATGGAGGTTTTTGTTCCTATTTTGCTGGAGGACAGTTGGAGGGGGAAGAGAAGGGAAAACAAGTTACCTCAGCTTCATAATCCAGTTATATATGGAGATAAAAGAAAATGTTGCTATAAATCAGTTAAAAAGTCAATCAAAAAAGAGACATAAATCCAGAAAAAACAAGGCTTTGTCAATTTTGGCCCTTGTAGTAAGATTTGTTTTCATGGGAAATCTTAAGGACAAAAATTGCTTATTCAATGACTGGACCTAATACTAACTCAGTTTCCACTTTTTCTAGTTTGTTGCCTGGTGGGATACTTTGAGTTCTTCCTTCTCTTTCTCCAATGTAAACAGAATTATTCATTTCCTTAGGGTATTTTTATGATGCAGCCATTCTATTAACTTAGGACTTTACATTCCTTCATGGATATAGTTGTGCAACATCTCAGTGAGTTGAGGAGTGTTTCTCATGCACATCTGACACAACTGGAACTGAGGCAGAGGGATTAAGCCCCTGAGAATTTAGTTTTGGAGCCTCATGCTTGCTTTCTACCAGTGCATTTCTTATTCGCTCTTTCTTCATGTTGCCAAATTTTTTTGTTTGAACATCAAATTAATAGCAATGTCTGATTCTCTGAGGAAATAATATACGGTTTGGTAGGCGAAACAGTTTTTACCAGTAGTACAGCATTTATCACTTTTTCATTTCCCACAGGAAAAGGAAGTGTCACAAGCAATTTTATAGCACAATTGATTTCCTCTTTGTTTAGTGCTGACTGTCTTCCTCTTGCAAAGTAATGGATTGTGCCTCTTTCCTGCCCTCCTCTCCAACAGACCCCCATTTCCCTCCAAGCCTGACCACTATGAGTTACACACTGAGATCAAATTATGAATAGGCCTGGAAAAATGTTGGAGCAGCTGACCTGGGATCTGTATATTCTTGTACAGCCTTAGTGTGACTGTGCTTTGGTTGTTTTTGTCTCAGTGCAGCAAGAGATAAACTCTGCTGTTTACTTTAATTAGCTACACTTAATTAAAAGAGGATCTTATCTCTATGAAGAGTTTCTACCAAAGCACATATTTAATGCATCTACTATCATCTCTCAGTCCCAAATTCTGCAAAAGCCCTGAAACATGCCCAACTTGAGCTATGATTTAGTTACAGTCATAATTGTGGATGTGCCTCAACCTTTCCTAAAGCTCCACAAGACCATCCCTTGTCACAAACCTGGACCTTGCTGAGAACAGGGGCTGAAATAATCCATGTTTTTTCATAGTTAAAGAAAATGCTCAGATGAATTATTTTCTTGGTTGGCTGGGAGAAGCATCACTGCTCTCCCCATTTGACTTGTGTGTTTTTTCACACCGACAGCACTTGTGGTGAGGAGCAGAAAGTGAATCACTCCTGTATTTGTCAGTCGGTGGAGACAGTTTCTTGGACATGCCGGAGAAAAGGCAAGTGGATTCAGAGGACAGCAACAGAGCAGTTGGCATGTGGCACCTAGGGATGGGCATAGGAGGCAGAGAAATGGAATGGAAAAAAAATGAAGAAAAAGAGGAGCAGTGGACTGAGAGTGTAAAGAATCATCTAAAAGGATGTGAGTGCAGGGAAGCAATACACAGAACACGGCATGTACAGGCCAGCCTGTGGAAGGAAATAAAGACCACAATGTACTATTAACAAAGTTTTAATATAATCTAGCAATAATGAAGCACTCAGGATGCAAGCCTGGGCTATGTACATAGGAAAGGATATGGGACACAATTAAAGGATTTTAGAGGCCTCATTCCAATCCCATGACTGTTAGATGTGGAGAAGCCTTTAAAATCTGGACCATAGTTCCACAAACCTACAGGCTCTTGTGAGCTACAGCTACCAGGCAGGGCACATAACAGGAAGAGATAACAGCATCAAACCATATTAATGCCTTCTGCAGAACACTCATAACAACACTTTCAGCTCAACTGTAAGAATTTAAATAAAAAAACTCAAGAGCACTTCTGTATAATCTTTTTTCACCTTACCAAAATGTAGAAAAATTTCAGATGCTTTGCATTTCTTTGCTCTTGTTCTAAACTCCTTGGTGTTAATAATTATCCTTTACAGATGAATACTTACACTAAACTGGTGATTGCAGGATTTTTTTGTGTTTATCTTCTGTAGCTAATAAGTATACTAGGACTGATATTCTCTTTTGTTTGTTGTTGAAACATGTTTAAAAACCGTCAGTTTTGCTGACATTTCCGTTGAAACTTTTTCCCCCAAATGATATATTATTGTAATGTTGTGAATTTTTTGTTTTGATGCTGTTGGAATATTTGGGGCTTTTCACTACCAAAAAAAGTTTGGAAATTAATGCACAGATGTTCTACATAAAAGGCTTGACTCCAGGATAAAACAATAAAAACTTCTCTTTTATGAAAACAAAATATTTTGATCCATGGCTATTATTTTACTTCTCTGCTGCTCACCAGCTTGTGTTTATTTCACAGCACAGCTGTTTCATTTGTAGTTTTTCCTGCTGGTTAAAAAATAAAATATAGTGCCACTCAATTATCGCTTTGGTCTGTGCTGCCTGCCCTGCTCTCCACTCGGTTCTTAGTCACTTAACTTCCCAGGGTCAGTTCCCAGACTCTGCACCCTCAAGCACAAGGAAGGCCTCTCGTGAGTTGCAGCCGCTGATGCTGAGCTTACGATTGCAGTGGAACTCAGCCACAGTTTTGCTGAGGAATAAATACAGCCCCTGGCCTTGACTAAGTGTTCATTTAAGGGAATATAAGGAATAACCCTGGCTGTGACTAAGTGTTCATTTACCTGAAGAGTGAAAAGGTTAAACTATGTGTTTTACAGGCTCAGTGGGCTGTAGCTGAGACCATGTCTCATCTCTACAGACAGGACAGTTGCAGTCCATCTGGAAACAAAATTGGTGAGATTCTGGTACCAGACACATGGGTAACAAAAGCATGGCTCCAGTCCAACTACTTTGAAAATATATTCTATAACAGAGAGTGGAGGGCAATTTACTGTAGTTGAAGAACTTCTTTTCAAAGTTTTGAGTAGCAAATGTGCCCAGTATGGACAAATCTAATGAGATCCCTCTTTACTTTTTGAACAAGTTTTCATGTTCTCTCTTTCACCAGTTGCAGATGATATTTTAAAATGTTTTCAGTTCTGGACTTCTCAGCAAAATTAATCCTTCCCATCGCTAAGTCAGTGAGAGGATGTTGTTGGTTCTGGATCTAGTGATAGGTGATCCATTGTACCATGACACTCCCAATTCCCATTTTAACTGTGGGATCAAATTCTGTGCCTACTGAGACTGATTTTGCCACAAAGTTAGAAAACTCTACAGTAGATTTTCTTCACTTTATTTCTAGACATCTGCCATCTGTTCTGTAGCATTCCAGCATATATTGATGCGTAAAATAAAGCAGAATACCCTTCTTTCAGCAATTCTTACTATTTCCGATACCTCAACTGTGTAGAGACACATAAATATTTATAGCAAACATCTTTTATTTTTTGTTTATTTCATGGAATACTTAGAAAATGTAATTAATTTTTTTTTCAATGAAACTGTGAATCTTTTACTGTGAAGATATAAATAAGGATGCACCCACAGAGAAGTTTATTAGGCTCCATATGCCATTTCAGTTGCAGGTTTGTCTCAAAGAAGAGCTGACCAAGAACAAGATTCAAAGTGCCAGCAAAATGCTTGGAGAGGTTCCTATAATAACAAATGCCACTGAGGCCAGTCATTTTCTTTAAGTCTTCTTATCAAACATTTAAGAAGCTTTTCTGAGATTCAGAGGAGTGTCCAAACTCCTCAGAAAATGAAGTACAACCAGAAACAGATTTTCCCCTGGTATCTCAGCAGAACAAACATTAACCTAGCAGTAAACTGGAGATAAGAAGGTTCACGGGAGGATCTTTTCAGTGCCTATACATTTCTGATGGGAGGGAATGAAGATGAGGCAGCCAGGCTCTTCTCTGGAGTGCCCGTTGACAGGACAGCAGGCAGTGAGCAGAAATTGAAATTCAGAAACTTCAATCTGAACACAAGAGACTGTGTTTTTACCATGAGGATGATCAAACTCTGGAACAAATTTCCTAGAGAAAATTTAGAATCTCATCAGTGGAAGTATTAAAAATCTGACTGGACATGACTTCAGACAGCATGCTGTAGGTGACCCTGCTTGAGCAGCAGGATTTGACTGGATGATCTCAGAAGATCTCATCCTCTCTCAACTGTTCTGTGCACAGTAGCCACTCTTTGAGTAGAGAGTCGGAGTTATCAAAGTGATAGCACGTGTTGCAATGCAGGAAGACTTTTGCTGTCCATGGAAGTCCTAATTCTTCAGGTTTTGGAAAACAAAACAAGTGTGTGGAAGTGAGTCCAAATGGCCTAGCATTTCTGAAGGGGTCTTAGTTCTTGATGTAACAATATTTCATTTAATTAGGGACATACTGCAAAATCAACTGAAGCCAGGGCCTCTGAGTTTCTGGTAAATTTCCCAGCCATCCAAGAAGTTTCAGTGATTTTTCTTTTTTATCCTAATTTAAATCCAAGTCAATTCAAATTCGTGATGCCTGCGTTTTTGGCCATTAGAACATTAACATGAGTACTGCCTCAATGCTCTCACAGGATTGCTTTGCACTGCTCTCTTGTCACTACCACTACATTTGAGCATCTCTTAACAGGCTACAGGGTCATTGGCTTGCTTTCAAAAGCCAGCAAATCTCAAGTATTCTGCCTGGAACAGTCTCAAAAGTGATAAGGACCAATCTCAGGTCACCAGATCTTTGATAGCATGGAACATGTGGACTAGTCACAGATAAGACCTGTCTCTAGGAGCAGCAGAGCAATCCCTCATATTCCAAGGAGGGTGGAAGGTTTGCATGTGTTGAGGGCTAAACCAGTACGTGGGCCCTGGACATAGCTGTGGTTTGGGGCCCTGGACCACTTCAGAAACAGCTGAACTGCAAGGGAAGAGCAGCAAATGTGCAGAATGTAAAAAGGTGTTCAGACACCGCAGATGTTCGCTCGCAAAAAGCATAAAAGTTTAGGTAATTACTAAATTAGGTGGCTGACGAAGGGAGTTTTAAAAATTATTGTGTTGGAAAGAAGTCCTAACAGAAGCAGCTATGCCAAATTCAGGTGCTTACATCCTATTGCACATGAAACTAAATGACTTGCCTGAATTCCAGCTGGGTCACCTCATCAATGCAACTGATGTTAAAGGCACCAGAAAGTGAAATCTTGTGCTTACAGCCTGAATGATCAGAAATTGTAGAAGACTAAAGTAGCCAAGGTGTTCATACTCTTGGCGTTTTTAAAAAAAGTAAATATTTCTTGAATTCATTTGTGGTCCCCTTTCTAGCACCATTGACACCCACACTTTCAGCATTTTCTGAGATAATGACAAATGGTGGGATAATGACACTGAAAATGAACAACTTTTGTGATTTCATGAAGGCCTTTGCTATTCTTTTAAAAAGTATTGGAAAGGAGCATTTCAGAGGAGTGTTACAATCCAACTTTCCAGGGAGTTTTGAAGCTTGAAGACTTTATTGCAGTTCGAATCCAGTAAGAAGTCAGTTTGCACAAGCAGCTGTGCTTGGCACACTGTCTGGAAAATCCAGAAGGCTGCTGTGTTTGCTATACATTTCACCTCTGCCCTTGGCAGCAAGCGCCAGTAGCTCAGTGACAGGACAAAGCAACTTTGAAATTCCAGAAACCCCACAAAAATGTCTCCTAGTTTGTGTTAAGAATTTGAGTTCTACAGAAATAGAAAGTATTAGGAAAGTCACAATGAAGAAAGTTCATACTTTAGTAATGTAGAGCTCATTTCAATCAGCAGGACTTCAGTCCTTAGGCAGGTAGAAGAGCTTGGATACTTGTAGCTGAAAGGAGAAGGTTGCACGTAAAAACAGCCTCAATAAAAAAATTCCTGAGTTTCATAAGCACTGAGAAGTTGTTTAAAAATTGCTCAAAATCTCTGGTGATTCAGGGACTTGTTGTAAAAAGGAGTTGAGGTGTTGTGAGTTGTTTTCCTTCCTTTTCTGTGACTAAAAATGGTTGTTTACCTGGTCTTTGGTAATGTTTAGCATTACCACTGCAAATATTTAGCAAGATGAGTAGCACGCAGATAAATGATCTGTAAGCAGTATTGCTGATTTTTTTTCCCCGACATGCAGAGAATTCATTCTGCTCTCCAGTCTTCCATGCTGCAGGCAATACTAAAAATACTTTCAAACAGAGTTTGTTGTATGATCTGGTCAGATTTATTCTTTGTGATTGTCTGTGTCTACAGAGACATATGCCACACAGCATTGATGTCAGCTGCGTACTATGGAGTTTCTGGGCTAAGAATAAGGTGGAGATTCTTGTTTGTTCCAGAATAATACCCACCACACCCACCCACAATCACTGATTGAAAAAATCTAATAGAATGGGTGCAACTGAGAGGAAAAAAATGATCTTTATACATTTGTATTATTACCATTTAAGCACAACTTGCTGCACTGTAAAATAACTATCTGCAGTGCAATTAAACAACCACTTCCTCTTCTGTTTTTCACTCTTTCATACTTGCATGGAGCCCTCATTGCTGGTTTCAAAGAAGAACAACATACTGCATCATGAAGACTTTCTAATCATCCAAGTCCACTGTCCCTGGTGACTTCAGTTAAAATCATTAGATGTTTCAGATAAGGTTGGAAAACAGGTAAAAAATAGGCTAATGGTTATAGGACCAAAAGAATCACAGGCAAACACTTGAGCAGGCATGAAATCTTGAGGCAGGATTTGGAAGCACCCTTTCCGTAGTCTCAAAGTATGTGTTGATGCCGCAGCAGAATTAGATCCTAGAAATCTGAGCAACTGCAGGGCACCTGCATTTGTGGGCAACTGCAGTGGAATCCAGGTGTGCTTGGGACATCCTGGGGATGAGCTCACACTGGAGCAAGCAGGATTAGACGAGGCTGGTGGTCCTTCCCACACGAGCCACCCCTGGAACAGCATGTTACTCTCCAGTAGTAGGACACTGAGGCTGAACCACGAGACATTTGAGAGTGGGGTTTAGGTAAGGTTACCAGTGAAGAAAGATGAACATTTTATAGTTTAGTTCTTAGTTTTGTGCCGGGATCTGGTGTGTAGAAGAATGCTAGAGGTTATTTGTTTCTAGGCAAACTGTTACAACAGTATCAGGTTGAATCTGGAAGTTGAAAGCAATTATGAAAAATAGACAAGAGTTTACAAGGAAAAGTACTGCTAACAAGCCAAGCAATTAAATTATGGGGACATGTGAAAGAATAAGCCTGGCTGTTTTACAGGGAAAGAAATAACCATATGAGAAGGAAAAAAAAATTCCAGGACTCTTGTGATAAAAGTGCTTGCTATATCAAGAAATATTAAAGCAGTAGAAAAACATGGACTAAGATGGCTGGGTGCAGTCCTGACTCTTGTGACATTTATGACACTACTGGTCATCACCAGCATCAGTGACTGATGTAACCCAGTGGAGTTTAAAACAATAAAACAATAAAATATTCTCTATCACAGCTGCAAGAGGTTAAATGTATGAGATAGCTGCCTCAGATGGGCAGAGATAAAGTTAGTGACAGTGAGAGATAGAGGAAGAACAGTCTGGGTGTCCTATGATTAATGTCAGGGAGGACTTCTGCGGTTGATGAATCACTCGAGACAGAGTCTGGGATGGATACGTGACACATTCTCAAAAGGACTAAGATGAAGCTGCATGTTATGTTCATTGCTGTGGTCTAGAGGTCCCTGAAACTTTGTTTGAAGTAACATTAATGATGTTGGAGGGTTTGTATTATTTCTAGATCAGTAGATTTAAACAACATCTGCAACACAAAAAGAAATAAAGCACTAGGGAACTGCATGGAGCAACCACAATGTGTTAAGAGGACTAGCTGGGCCAAACATCAAATTCTAGAGTAGCTCTGTAAGCATCTCAGAGTATCTCATTATCTTCCTCACCATCCTCACTGAAATGCCCCTGGCCTCAGGAAGACTAGAGGCTGCTGGCATGCCTTCCCTTTTGATCATCGTGATCACCATGAGAAGTGATATTTCCTCATACGTTGTTATGCATCCATATCTGTCAAGAGTAATTTCTCCTACCTTGCCTTAAATTCATTTCTCTGGAGCCAGGAGCAAATTCTTGTTGTCTGAATAATTAGCTTTGCACGGTGATCTGGATCCATCACTGCTGCTCCTTGTTCCTGCAGTGTACAAGGGCAGTAGTGCTTCAGTGGGCTAGACTGAGCCTGAGCACAACCAAATGGAAAGGGAAGGGAGCCTTCCCATTCTTAAACACATCTGTATAGCTTCTGACATGCTCAGGTCATCATGCAAAACCCCTCTGCTTCTTATCAGCCCACTTTTGACAGACTTTTGTTATTTTCAGTGTCCCTTCATTAGGCTTAAAGATAAAACAAATATAACCCACATTGGTTCGACTTCTTTCCATGCTTAGTAGATCAGCTCAGGCAATCCACTATACAAAAACAAGGCAGTTTTAGAGACTAATACAATTGCTAAAACAAGAATTAGCAGTGACAAATTTTCTGTCCTGCTGTAGAGTTTTTTCTTGGGATCTGATAACTTCTAGGCAGCTTCCTGAAATGAAGCTGTATTTAACTCAAATTTCTATTAAACTTTTTTTTCCCCCGTGGGTGGGGAATCTTTTATAATTCAAATCTGTACATAGTTAAGCATGCACTTGCCTTATGGGAGTTGTTTGATATAATTTGAAATGTATGCATGCATTCAATGCAGCAAAGGCGCACCTGGAAGATGCTGTCTTAAATTTCTGAGGAATCCATCTTATCCAGTTGTGTTACCTGGCTGTCCTGCTTGAACTTCATAAAACTGATTCGTTCTGCGAAAGAGGCTACCATTCCCAATCAGTAGAAAAGAGGTTTAAAGACCAGGACTTGTACTTAATACAGCCAAATAATACCTCTCCTCTTAATCAGTGCAAACATTTTCATTTCAGGGTTGCCTGCACAGTCAAGGTGCAATGTGGTAAATTGCAATTTTGGGCTTTCCACCTCCAGCAGGAACTCCTGTTGGCCAAGCATTATCATACAGATAAATATTAATTTGGATGACAAAAGGAAAAATTACTTGGGCATTCGCTGTAACGTGTTAACTCTTTTGTGGGTAAGTACATTGTGATTATGTTATATTGAAGTAAGCTTTCTTGGAGAATTACTGCATTACCTGAAAATTCCCTGAAAAAAATTCATCCATTAAACTTTATCCTCTCTGGGACTCCCTATTAACTGTTCACTGTGTGGAAGAATATGTTAAATCCAAAATATTTTCACTACTGGTATTTTAATCAAGTGAGAGACATCCCTCATGGATGCTTAACCGGGGACTTAAAAATCTGCATTTAAATTGATATTCTAAAATATATAACCCAAGAGATTGTGAGTACCTTTTCAGTCATATTGTACATGAAGATCATGATGCTTTAACTTATTTGTCATAACTTACTAGCTATCAGGAAGCCAAATTGGAGATTTAGATAAAAAGGGAAATACGAGGTTTGAGAAAATATTTTGCACTCATCTTTTCTGGCATAAATATCTGCACAAAGTGTAGCAAAATGGTGAACTACTGATTGTATAAAAATTTAGCTGTCTGATATTCACCACAAAATGCTGCTGTCCTTCTCTGGTATAAGATGGCCTCACTGGGCATTGAGCCCCATAGCACAAGAAAAGGCTCTGTCTCACTGGAAATATTTCCCTTTGCATTTTCCTGTGTTGTCAAAGTGACTTACTCTGAGGCAATAAGTGTTATTCCTTGTAATGAGGAAGCAACTATGTACTTGGATCTGCAAAGCTAATCCCATTCCCTTCCTAGCGTCACATAGCCTCAATGAGAGTATGAATTTAACTGGGGAGGAAAACCAATTCTACTCATCTGCCAGAGCTTTCAGTAGTTAGGTGAAAACAAGTGAAAAAACCAAACAAACAAAAACCAAAACCAAAACAAAAAAACACCCCCTACCATAGCCCCATAGCCTTAACCTGAGATACCTTCTTCTGATACCTTCTCCACCTGGTGGCTTGATCTGTCTTCCATAAAACCCTGGAATGGCTCCACAGCAACATCAGGGCTTCAGTAGTTTGATTATTTGCTGTATATTGGTGCTTCCACCCCACAACACAAAAAGTGTTTGCATACCCAAGAACTGGAATGTCAGAGAACCTTCCATCATCAGACATATGTACCTAAGAAAAAAGGTAGTATGCCCCAGAAGAAGCAGGTTGTGTTATGTCTTGTTAACTAAAGAGAATAATTCACAATCCTTTTAAGCTTATTCACCTGTTCTGCTTCAAAATTTTAGGACAATTAATTTGTAATTGGGTCTAGGATCCCTAGAAACTTTTAGAATTTTAACTAGGCATTAGAATTCAATTAAAATAACCCAAAAAAGTAAAAACCAAACGGAAGTAAAAAAGACATTTGCTTCCCTGGTAAATATTTGGTTGCTTGAGCTCAATGTTTATTTATCAAATCAACCAACGTGCCTGTGAGTGGGTGGTCACAAGAAGAACCCCAAAGTGTTTTCTTCTCCTCTTGTGCTGCAGCCTCTTCCTCTGCAGGTGACACTGAATTGCCTTTGCATGTCCTAGGAGAGACTGGTGATGGAAGGCTGGCATTTTTATCCATGACAGGTGCAAGTGGCAGGTACACTCTAAATCACTGTAATCTGTGCTGGTTTTAATTTCAGACCACTATGGCAATCTGCTATTACTAATCCTAGCAATTAGAATGTACTTTCAAAGTTTTCTGGCAAGATTGACAGGTAAGCTAAAGTACAAGGTTTACATTGAAGCATATAAAAGTGATATTGTATGTTTATATTACACAGTTGTCATCGTGGACCTGCCAGTCATACAAACTATAAAAATAAGAAGATTAGGTGTTAGATGTTCTAGTAATAATTAGAAGAAAACCAAAACACCACAGTGATGAACCCCTCCCTATTGCCTTGAAGTAGTCTAATTATAACTAAGTCAATGACATAAAAGTTCAGCAGTTAATCTGAGAACATTTCGTGGCTTTTTTGATGAGGATTTTTATAGCAAACAGATTCAAAGGACCTCAGTATATTTGTCTGTTTTATCTTATTGCCACACAATAATTGATATCATATGCTACTTTATTCTTCACCAAAACACCAACCAAAGTTTTATTCCACATATTGAAGGCTAACTCTCCTACAGTCACTAAAATATATTTCATTATTTAGCAGCCTGTTATAGGAGTCTAACCACGGTTTGACTGCCTCAGTTAATGCCTTGCAACTCTGCAGAAGCAGCACCTGATCATATCCTACTGGTGTCAGAAAATTGTATCAGACTTGCAGCCATAGTCCTTTTTCTATAAAGAATCACTCTATTTTAGATCAAGTTATGAGGTTAAACCCTCATCCCACAGTATAAACTAACAACCTTATTAGGTTGAAAAACTCACAAAAAAACCCAACTAACCCCTCCCCCCCAAAAAAAAAGAAGAAGTAAAATTATAATGGTGATTTTGAGGAAAAAAGTCAGAGCCCAAGCAGAGGAAAAACACCCGGGGAAGTTTTTTGTACCTAGGCTTGTTGTAGAATGTTTTATTGCTCTCAAACCACTGTTTCAGGTAAAAGCAACCAGCCCTCCCTGTCCAAGCTCTGTTCCAGTGCTGCAGCTCACCCGGAGCACGGTGCTGAGAGCCCTGAGAGCTCTGCAGTGCTGTGGTGCTCCGGGTGGGCTGCAGAGCCCATCCTCCCACTCCAACCGCTTGTGCAGTCCTGCCCGAGCTCCCTGCTGCTGCACTTCTCTTCTGCTTGGGATATGTGTTAAACCTGGGCGTGCTTGGAGGAATTGTTTTGCTTTTGACTCCAGCATTGAATGCAATTAATGACTGCCCTCACTTTCCTGCCTGGAAAATATTGACAATATCTATGAAATGCTTTCTCTTGGATTGAGTTATAAAAATATATCACAATATTTTACTTCTAAGCCTTTTTTTTCTGCTTCTTATTTGCCTGGGGGTTCTGTTTGAGTTTTTTGTTTGGGGTTGGTGTTGTTTTGGGGTTTTTTTGTTTGTTTGTTTGTTTTGTAATTTTGAAATAACAAAGGCTCCTTCAAAATGAGAATTTTCTTCAGGAAATGAAATATGTTCATTAAAAGTATATTTTTTCTCCTTTTTACTCAAAACTATTTGCTGAACATCACACAGATTGTCATATGACTTTGTTTCTCCTCATTCTTTTTTCAAACTAATTGTTCTGAATCAAACTATTGTTATACAACTCTAGTACATATAATGTATGTTTTTAAGGGGTTGGGCTGAATGACCAAGCCAGATTAGATGTAAGACTGAATCAGTCACTGTGCAGTGGTCTGAAAAGCACGTTAACATCATTTTTACTTGCAATATGTGAATTTCAGTGTCCCAAAATGATTTTAAAAATCCTTGGATTGCAGAGAGACTATGCTAAACTGCAATGGCAGTGACTTTTCTGGGCCGTGTTATGAAAATAACAGAAATTCTTTCCCTGTTCTTCCCAAATGTAAAACAAAAAGAGGAAAAAATTATTCTTTCCGATATGTACAGGAAACAGCAAATCCAGACAATAAGCATAGTTTTGACATACTGTATGGTAATTTAATATTGTTTAGCTAAGCAGAGGTACAAATCCTTTTGACGTTTAAATACATGTTACTTGCAAAGGATCAATTTCACACACTTTGCCAGTGTTATAATGTAGCAGAAAAGAAAAAAGGAAAGTCAAGGATAGGGAATATTTTAAAGGGGCCATTTAGTATAGGAATCACATGGACTGGTGGTTAACATCTGAAGACACCCCTATATTAGAGAAGAGATCAAGGCTGTCATGTGTTTCTTTTAGTTTAAAGGCAATGGGAAGGGGTAATTCGGTGTTGTACATCCAAAACTAAGCAACTAAAATATGGAAACTTCAGAAAGAAACAGCAGTCTGTGTAGATCTGACATAATGTTTTGTAAGGAAAATAAATGAATGGCTCCACAGAGAGAAGGGTTATAACACTCTTTTTATTGGGGTAAAAAACAATTCTCTACAGATGAAACTGCAAATGTAGAACCTTTTATTACATTTAAAAATGTAATATGTTCAATTAGCTAAAGTGCATCTCATCAGCAAGATTTTCCAAAGCATTAGTGTTGAACTGACGGTCCCACTGATGACATTGCCCTACCTATACTGATTTCAATACCAAAGTTTAAAAGTCACAGGTGAAATTTATTTAAAAACAGAATCCTCTTTGATTTGTTATATGGCACAATCTCTAGGAAAGGGAGCATGGCATATGGATGATTTTGGTTTAATTGGGGGACCAGAAAAAATTTAAGCAA
Organism: Atrichornis clamosus; assembly: GCA_013400975.1. Taxonomy (NCBI): domain Eukaryota; kingdom Metazoa; phylum Chordata; class Aves; order Passeriformes; family Menuridae; genus Atrichornis; species Atrichornis clamosus. The sequence goes on along the minus strand of WBMZ01012062.1, from coordinate 176,345 downwards.
TGTCCATCTTTGAGTATATTCTTGAAAGTTCAGTTTAGCTCCTTTGGCTGCAGCTAAAGAATAATTACATAATTTTTGTATAATTTCTCAAAAGAGAAGTTTGTCCAGTACTTGCAGTTTGTTCTCATAACATAGGTCTGCATGTGTGCATGCATATTGCAGCTCCATTTTTCAGAGGCAGGAGAAAGAAATGTAATAAAGTGCTGAACTTTCTTTTCTCTGAATATTAAAAGACAAATAAAATAGATTTCAGGCCACCAGGCTGCTCCTGACAGGGAATGGAAAGGTCTTTGCTCCTCAGATCATCTGCAACATAATCGGTGATAAAGCACAAGGAATGATGAGCCTTTAGGCATGAGGCAGCAAGCCAGGATTTTGAAACCCTCCAAATCTCTTTGTGGCCCTTTAAAAAACCAAACAAACATAAAAGTGTGAAGGTGGGTTCCTGTCCTCGTGGCTCACAGCTGTACCGCTGTGGCTTACTCACTCCACTGACCCCTGCAACTGATTCTGTCAGTCTCCACTAATGGCTTGGAAGTGAAGTGCAGCCACCTCCTCTGATTAATTCCCTGCAGCAACCACACTCCATTCAAATTACTGCATATTTGAGAAGAAGAAACATGTAACGATTTTATACCAAAAATCAGAGGCTGGAAAATTGCTTTGGAAGGCTGAGAATGATTTCTTGGAGTCTCTGTTTGCAGTAAATGCCATTCACATTTAGTAACATAGTGACTCTGAGACTCAAGGAGGCTGGGAACCTAACTCACAAACTGCACCCAAGGAATTTTTTGTGGTTTTGTATGGCTTGTTTTTGCCCTAGTCACTGATTAACACTTTAAAGCCAGAGTGATGACATCTCTAGGCTCCCTGAGTTCATGCAACTTTGAAAACTTTTTCAGTTTGAACCCAGGGCTTCCTAAATAAATGGTATTTGAATAAATTTCAGCAGCAGAGGTTTTTGTAGCAGCACATTAAAAAAAACCCACGGAAGCACAGAAGTTAGTGAGATATCTTGCAAGCTGTCTCACCCTGTGCTGCAAATCTGCCAGGTCTCAGGCAATGGGTTGCGTCAGTGCTTGGATAGGCACCTCCCAGGAGTGTCCATTATCAATTCAGCACCCTCCCAGGATCAATGAATCCAGCGTGTGTGACCTGGCAGTGCAGGGAACACTGTTTTTGAGTAGAACATCAGTCTCTGGTCCTGTTCCTCTGCAACCAGAGCTGTGATGCTTTCATAAGAACTACTTTATAAAAATTCTCAAAGACATAAACTAATGAATAAATTTTCCACTTTCATCCTCAAAGTATGCTACTTCCCCTAGCTTTCAAAGCCAGGCACTGTTTAATTTTAGCTTTTTTTCTTTGAACCTCTCTTCTTTCCCTCACCTGTTTTTTCACATCACATAATCTATAATCAAGTAGTCCTTGCAGTCTCTCACATGCTTTCAGATCTGTGCATTCCTCCACATCTTGGCATGCTTCCCCCACCTCATGTCTATCTATTTAAGTAAAACAAAGGAAAACCTGTTTTCTCACATGAAAATGGCAAACCTGGGCAGACAACTTGGACAAAGAAGAAAAATGAGTGGATGAGTAGGGAAGGGCCCTGCAGCGTCATGGAGAAGGTCAGCCAGGGGAGAAAGGAGAATCTATGCCCAAGGAATGGCCTTGGCAGAACAGATTATCCATTTCCAATTCAGATACCTCTGTACTGAAAGTGCTGATGATTGATCATGTGGATATTCCCCACATCTTCATCTGGACTGTCTGTAAAAGATATAATCACTTATGTAAGGAAGGACGTCCTAAGAGAGGCTCTGAGACTGCATCTACCCAGCTCCAGTGTTAGCTACCCTTGTGATACCTTTGCATTGCATTGCATTTAAAAAACCCCCATATTTTCTGTTTAATACAGAATTTTAATTTGTCTCTTGCTGGGAACTATGCTGCCTGCAGAATCCCTTTTCTTTCTCTGTCCCAAGACTATTTAGTGATGTTGATGTTCTTTATTGAATAACAGCTTTGTTCCAAAGGCTTCACTTTGGAAGAGCACGAAATTATAACTCCTATTCATTTGTAAAACATTTTGTGATGAGAGTTATTGTATGTTTTTAGTCCTATTGTTGGTATTTAATTCTGAGAACTAACTGTCTACAAAGGATGTATATTTTGTTGGTTTCCCAGCCTGTTTGACCACATACCCTTCACTCCTACCACTAGTTTTTGAAGCTACTGCAGTCTCATTATAATTCAGATAGCTGCAAGATCTTGAATTCCCAGTATCCTTGTGAGAGTGGATAGCAGGCTGAGGGGACAGGCACCAGCAGGAATAATGCTGCTGCTAGAAAAGCAAGAACTCTGCCCCTCACACACTCTGAGAGGCAGTAACCAGCTGGGCAACCACTGGGCACCTTTGGCTTGTCAAGCCTGAAACACAGAGTTCCCAGGCAGGAGTGGATTAATACAGGCTGAGAAAGAAAGCTGTGCTTGGGAACAAGGGAGTACTGCAAAAGGTGTGGGGTTTGACATATTTTTATCTGTCCCGCTGCTTACGAAATGCTGCCTATCCACGTTTAGTATTTCAGTGTATGTCAGTTGGTGCTTAGTAAGCTTACCGCCTTTTATGTCTGGATGTGTAGAAAAAGTGGCCTTTCGAACTCTAGTTAAATGAGAGAAAGCAGAGAAATAACTTGGTTAAGAGGCAAGAGGAGTACTGGTTCTTACTGCTGGGATTTACCTGTAGGGCCAATCTGCTGTGGAAACTTTAAGGACCTCTGCTGTCTCAGACACCATTCTGGTGATAGAACAGCAAACAATGTAAAGTGCACGGTTGTGAGGCAGCGTGGAGAGAAGTGGCCGTACTCTTTTGCTCATCATCATTGCAGAGTAGCATTATAAATCTATCAGGAAGAGACCCTTCTTTTTATGTATGGCCCTTCTGATATTCATGAACAGTGCAGATTTTATCACACAAATGTATTTTGTGTTAAATGTGCCCCGGTGATTACACTTGCCAAGCTTTGGCACGTTATTTTGCTATTTGTTGATCTTTGCTTCTACATTCCTCAGCTCCATCTTGAAATGCATGCCTCAAATTAGCAGGCAAATGAAATACTTGCTCTAGTCAAGTGTAAACAAATTATTCCTTCCTGACTGTGAAAGCTGTGAAGAAACCTGGAATGTAGTATGTAATTAAAAATACATGTTTTAGATAAACATAGTGGCTCAGTGTTTTTACTGTGTTCGTCATCTCAAATGTGCCATCTGTGGATGATGAGTGAGGGAACTATATATAGAAGTGGGCTCACTGTGTACAGACTTCCTTCATTTTATGGGACTACAAATGCATTGACATTTCCTGGTGCCTTAAAAGAAGCAACAAATTACAGTCCCAGTTTGCTGGTATGTGCCCTGTTAACCAATGCCTTAGGAAAAGTGAGGGGTTTTTTTACCTTCTGCAGGTTAAGGGGAAGAATAAAGGAATAAAATACCCATATTTCTCAGAGCCTGTGCACAAAGCCTGAGCAGGAGATGCAGATTTGTGAAGAGCTGTATAAAGGTTGTCTATGCAGTTATCGTTCTTTTTTATTTTTGCTTTCCAGAAATATTTCTTCATAAAAAGAGTGAATTTTAAGCACACAAGGTCTTGGCTGTACAGAATGAGAACTCAAGCAGATTTGAATAAACATTACCCCATAAACCTGCAAGTACAAATTAGACTCCAGTCTTTGGGACATAGATAGGAAAAAAAAGTAGTTCTGATCCTTATATGGATCAGCACATTTCATACAGTGAGTGCTGAAGAGTCACAACAAAGAGCAAAGAGAAAAGCAGCCATAAAGACCCCTCTGCAGAAATTCTTCAGTCTGGCATTGAAATATTAATTACATCCAACCAAGTTAAATGCAGCTTGAGAACTAATCACAAACAAACAGAATAAAAAGTCTGAATTCAGACTGAATGGTGGTTCTCTTTTCAGTGGGGAGAGCTGGTTCACTGGAATACATTACATGGATAATTGACTGGGACTACTTGTGATAGGTTATGAGGTGTGTGTTTGTAAGGTGGCCTGAAATTGCTGCCTTTTATGCACATTAGGGTGTTTAGCATGTCTTTCTCTTGTCATTCAACATTTTGTGTAGATGCCTATACGAGTAACTTCCTTCTGATCATATATCCTGTGTTGTGGAATCAACATCTAAATGGCCGAGAATGAATCCCCTCACACACAAACCAAAGCATGAAATGAGCTAAGTGCTGTTTGCATGGGGTTTTTTTTTGTTTGTGGGAAGAGGAGGGGAAATTTCTTTAAAATTTCTGTAGGCTGTCTAGTATTTGCTTTAGTCTTAGGTCTTAGCAAGTGTACTGGTATATCCTATGGCAATGAATTTCTTCCTTTCTGTTTGGTTTCTAATTATCTAGTGCAAGCAAAATTCCCACTGGTTTCAGTGAAGAGCAAAGAAACCAGTTGGCTGACTGGAAAGCCCACAATAAATAAACTGTAGAGACTAATCTTGGAAGAAATTGGACCATTTGTCTACTTTTTTTTATACTTGTCTGAAGACAACAATTAATTTCCAAAATTTGGACCCATAAGGGAATTTAATGCTTGACATCACCCTCGCCTCTGAACTTAAATATTTTAGGCCTGGATGCAGTTTTCAGTCATGCATGTTCTTGATAAAAAACCAAAGTCCTGTCTGCATTTCAGCACCTCCTTGTGGCTCTTCTACCAGTTCCTCAGTTCACAGAGATATCCCTTTGAAGGAAACACATGGAAAGAAATGTCCAAAGTTTAGATCCAGTCTGAGGTTTCATTTTTTTATTAGTATAAATAAATGTGAATACTGATTTTTTTTTCTCCTGGTTTTTATTGATGATGTTACTTTCATTCTAAATTCAAGGCAATGACTTACTACCTGTTTGGAAACTTCAGCCATGAACTCAGCTGAACTCAGAAAGGTTAGAGCAGACAGGTGGCACCACATCCAGCTTTAGGCTGTATCTGAGACCTCAGATTGCCTCAATACATCTGTGGAAGCGGTTTCAGGATTGGGGCCTTCCCTGGAAGTAAAATTAAGGCACTAAATAATAACTGATGTATTAGTTTATATTCACCTATAGCCTAGTGCTGTTAAAAATTTATACCACTCACTATATTTAAAGGCCTATGCTTAATAACTGGTTGTGAAAAAAAAAAATGTTGTGTAAAAAGTCTATAAAAATATTATTGGCATGCTAAAGAAATTACAGTTGTAATTTAAGGGCCAATATGACTGAATGTAAAATCTTGAATTATAGCCAAGAGACACTGTATTTGTTAACACATCTGTGCCACGTGTCTGACTTCAGCCTTGATCTTCAAATTTCCTCCTGTTTCACATATGCTTTCTAACACCTCTTAAGCATTGTAAGGTCAGATGTTTTAGGAGCAGGCTATGCTGGATTTTCAAAGAAACAGAGCTGCAATTTCCTGCCCTGAGTTTTTAACTCAGTACCTTTTTTTCAGGTTTCTTAATGGAAAAGAGCTAAAACACTTCATTTTGTCTCTCCTGTCCAAGGCCAAAAGAGAAGATCATTGTCTCCATTGGTAAGTTCTCTCTGCCAGGGCTGACTGATACCATGAGTTTCTGGGGGTCCTTTCCACACCTCTCATTGCACAGTGTGTCCCAAGGCCTTAGAAATGCAAACTGTGCAGATTGACCAGGGATTTGTTTTCCTTGCCTTTGGGTGAGCTCCTTTTGCTGCCACCTGTTTTGGGAAAGTAACCACATTTTTTTCTGGACTTCTAGAAATAAATGTTACAAATGCAACAGTTACTTACTTGACCTGCTTACCAGCACACTGTAGAAGCTGGTCTGCAGAAACAAACTCAGTGTGTGACCTTTTCTGCTACAGAACAGGGGGATCCATGCGTGCGTGGACAAAAGCCACTTCTGGGCAGTCAGTTTTCTGCTGTGGCTCATGTGACAGCTTTCTAGTTGACAATGTTTATAAGGAGATTGTTCTTGTGGATAAAATAGCAGAATTAGACTAATATAGGCTCTTGCAGAGATCCTTTTCACTGTCCCTTGTGCGATATAACTTCATCCTCATTTTATGGACGGAGGAGACAGAAAGATTTCTGGGTTTTGCCTTGTCCAGAAAACTTTAACAAGTGCAGTTCCTACAGCAGTGGCAGCTCTGTAATGTGATCCAGCAGTGCATTTACACAAAGGGAGCAGCCTTTTGATAATGTGTGTTTCAATAACCAGGCCGCAATGCACCGATTGAAATCTAGGGAAGAATGGGCTGATGCTCAATGATAACACTTCAATTAGTTCCTGTGCTCTCATCAGACGCTGTTAATGTTCTGCCCATGACCTCAGTGGTGTGTGCAGCAGCAAGCAAGCTTTCCTCAGGTGTGATGGAGCAAGAAACTTGGACTGCAGGAAGAGAAGGTAGAAAGGATGTCGGATGGAAATCGCTTGCTGTGTGGCTGTAAGGGCAAGCATGCACCTGCCTTTTCTTTATTCCTAAACTCCATCCTGAAGAATTCCTCCATCAGCCTTGTGCCCTGAAGGAACATTTCTGTCCTGGCTTTCCTGTGATCCTCTGGATGGAGACTGCACCCTTCTTAGCTGGTTAGTTTGAATTTCTACACTGAATGGGTGGGTTTCTGGTAAGTGATGTGAGGGAGTCTTGCTGTGGGGTCTCAAACTCCCAGCTGCAGTTGTTTTGGAACTGAGAGATCACAATGGCAAAAGAAACAGACTTTTAAATAATCGTGCAAGATGTGTACCGAGGGTAAAATGCTGCAACAAAGAGAGTGAGTTACAGACACCTGACTTTCCCTCCTCAGTATGAGTGAATTGGTTTGCTGCACATTTAGAATAAAGGATTTAATTATAAAAAGTGAGCTATAAGTCTGACTCAGCCCAGGAGCAATGCATCTGAGCAATCTATTCAGTACTTCTAAAATATTGATGTCATAGCATGTATAAGTAAAAGTTTATGGGTTTTATTTTTCTATTTTTTTTTTCCTGAGTCATCATCACCCACTGCAGTCAGTGCAGAGACAGCAGCAGGTATCAATCAATGCGCTATGGTTCTGGCCCTATTCTAACATTTCTAAAATGAAAAGGCCTGTGTTTCACTCACGGCTACGTGGCAGCTCTGAGTCATAGGTGTGTGGAAGTCCCCCAGGACACCCCACAGATGTTCCTCACAGGTCACCTGCAGCCAGCTCCAGCAGTGTTTCAGCCATGTGGAAAGTCAGGAACTTTGGCCTTGAGCCTGTTCTTAATGTACAGTGTAGATGTTCTGCTCACCAAAATTAGAGTTATGAGGAGAGGGAAAAACAATGTGCCAAAACCAATAGTCTAGGTTTTAATTTTAGTAATTGGACTAGACTGTAACACACAGGGTGGGAATTTACTCAGTTTCTTTTTTTTTTTATTTTATTGCTTAATGTCCACTGCCCTAATGTCATACAGACACCTTTTTCTTAATGTCTCTCTCCTCAACAGCTGAAAAATGTTGAAAAATTCAGTAAAATATTTGCTTAATTTTTTTCTAATGCGAAAATAAACCAGAACTGTTTGTTATAATGTTATGCTGCTAGATATAGAAATGCCTAGAGGGGTACATAGATATTAGGATCAAGGTTGGAGAGCAGCGGAAAGCTCAGCTGATCAATGATCCTTTTGCCTTCACTGACTCTTGGTTGAATGTCCTTTCATTTAAAAGTCCCTTGAGATGAAAGAGAGAAATAAATTTGCATCCAATAAAGCTGATATCTAGGTTTGATATTTATTTCCACATAAGCATAAAGTTTGTTTTTCATTTCATGCTTAGTGAAAAGAGATAAATATGTACATTTTTATATAGAGGGAATAGGCAATGTAAAATGCATCTGGAGACAGGCACTTTTATGACATTCAATTAGCATCTTTCTGTTTCATTGCTTGTGTTATTTTAATTGTTTGTGAAACTGCTGCTCTGAGGTTTTGTCATCTGAAAAATCAAGTAGTTGTTTGACAATTTTAATGAAGTTTTGACCAGTGGAAAAAATTAAAGTCCAAACCTTGAGGGTGCCCTACCATGAAGAAAAGGGTGATATCTACTTATTGATCATCGCTCCAAGGTCCTGGCTCCTGTATTTTTTTATTACTGAGCAAATCACAGTCGAAGTTCAGAGTAAAGACAGTAGCACACAGGTATGTAAATGATAATGTTTCTTAGCTCAGAAACTTTGGGTCTTTAAGCACAAGAAAGGCCACTCTGGTACAAAGAGGTCACGTTTTATAGAAGGTTTACAGGGGATTTCCACATATGATTCCATCCTGCTTATTTTAAAGCCAATGCTCCACATCAGAAATCGTATTACTGTATGAATATGTGTGAAGTGAGAATTGGGTTTACTCTCCCAGAGCAGGATTAGGCAGTGACTTGGTAATTTAGAGACAAAATTATGGCTAGGGAGCCCTTGCTGTAATTAATTCACTTTACTCTCCTAGGTTTTGTAGTCTGGGACTGAATGAGATTCATTCTTCAGCTCTTCAGGCAAGTAGCCTGAGTCCTCCATGCTGAGATTTTATTTACTTATTTATATTCTTTTTACTCTCATTACTACTGTTTTTGTACAGTTATGTACCTGTATGACTAATAAACTCATTAATGAAGATCCTTGCTGCTGTTACAATACCAAAAATATTTTACCTGGTGTCTGTGCCCCCTGGAGGTCATACAGAGATGGATGAGACCGAACACATCCACACTTTCAGAAAGTTTGAGAAATGCTATTTTAGCACCTTCCTTCATTGTTATCTTCTTCCCTTTCATCTCTCAGTTTCGTTCTGTCTTCTTATCTTCACAGTATTTCTGTTCCATTAAGTCTTTTGTTTTCTATCTTCTTTTTATTCCTTTTTTTTCTTTACTTATGCCTCTCTTTCTCTTATCAGCTCTGGTTTTATAATAGTCACAGTTGAGAAATGTCACATAACCAGTATCTTCACCCTGTTCATCTGTGTGATTCCTTTTCTGTAGGGACCATTCTTGGGTTACCCAAGCACCATGCTTGTTTAGTTATAAAATAAAGTATAGGAAAAATTATTCATGAACTTTTCCTTTTTCTCGCAGCTATTGGAGTTCAGCTCCATGCTGTGCAGGACGGGGTTCATCAGTGGCTGCAAATTCTTCAGGTCCTGCATCTACAGCCTGCCCCCATTCCCCCTCTTCTCTCATCTGCCTTTCTCGCTTCCTTGTCCCTCTCTTTCATCTCTTGTTTATGGTTTTCCACTGCAGTTCAACATCGCCATTGTTCAGTTCTTTCTCTCTCCTCTTCTGCCGCCTTCTGCCTCTGTGTATAATCCCAATCTCTTTCCTGTTTCTCTGCATCCTTGCCCTGTTCTGCCCCTGCAAAGCCTCCTCCCTACTGAGCTCTTTGCCTTATGCATGACCTGGGTTCCCTTGAGGGGAGATTTCTGCTCCCCAGCCTGTGTTCACCCCAGCATCACGTCATACACACTTCCAGACGGATACTTGCCCTACACAAGGGCACAAGGGCTCAACATCCTGTGTCTTCCTGCACTCTTGGCAGGGAAAAAAGTGAAGGAAAGGGAGTATGGGCAGAACCATGGTTCAAAACAGCCCTGGGTCCTGTAGAGTCTCTCTGAGGCTCTGCCACAGAGCTCCCTCCCTTGTGAAAGAAGTAGAAGATACTGAAGAGAAAGCCCTGCTCTGTCCCTGCAGACCCAGGCAGGAACATTTCACTGCAGACAGGCTCTCTGAGCTTTTAACAAGTTTTGATTGTATCTGTGCATAGAGAGATCTTTCAAAGCCTGTAACCAAATGTGGAAGAAATTTCCTGGGAGCTCTAAGATGCATATCACTGCCATATGTATAAGAGAGCAGGGCAAGGAAAAGGGAAGCAGCTCTGCTGAATTTCATGTGTCACCTTCAAAGGACCTCCCTATGAAATGCTTGTTAGGGCATATTTCAAATGGGCAAACAAAGTATATTTTTTTCTTCTTATTCTCTGAAGTAGCCGGGCTGTTTTTTACTGTTTTCCAAAATTACCCACCTTCTTTCCCTGCCTCCCTGGGAGAAAATCTCAGTTAGCTGAGATTTAGAAAAGGGTGCACATGGAGGGGGTGGTATATCTGACTACCACTGCACCTCCAAGCACTTTATAAAATAAAGTTCAGCCAGTTGGCATTGTTCTTCAAAGACTGTAGATGAAACACCACATGATTAAAGATACCTTTCTACCAACAATGCCTGAAGGCAAAGTGCTCAGTTTTGTCCCAAGTGACACCAGGGAATTTCCTGACTGCTCCTCACTCATCAAAAAGATCTCAGAAATTATCTGTAGGGAGAACTCTGAGATTGCTGCAAAACAACATTGTTTGACCCATAATCCAGGAAGTTGGGAAACTCATCCTACTCCCATCTCTGTGACTAATTTTTATGTGAGGTGATGCATTTTCTTACTGCTGAATGATGAGCTTGCCTTCACGCAACCACATTTAGGAAAAAAAGAGTCTATTCAGCTGCACAATGCACTGAACAGGAGCAGAAAGAATTAAAATTTCATCTCTTTGTGCAAAGTACCAGGAAAATTTTAAATGAAGAGCTACCACTCCACTACTCCCCTACCCTGCTACACACACATTATTCCCTCAGAAGGGTAATTTCTCCACACGCTAAGAGGAGGAATATTTTCAGTCGTGGGGGAATATAGAAAGTTAAACGTTCTGAAAACAGAACATAGGATAAACTGACCTGCAAAGAGCTTCCTCCCCAAAACTGACTGTGTCCTCCTGTTTGGTAATGCAAAAGTACCAATTACACTGCTCTGATGCTGCTGGGAGAATGAGGAGGAGACTGAGGATGCCAGTGATGGTGGTGTTTGCTTTGGTTTTCCTCTGAGGAAACTGTCTTTGAAATGGAGCTATTAATGCTCATAGAGACATTTGAGAGGCAGCAAACATGAGAAAAATGGATTTTGGCTCAGTAAATGTTTTTAGTCCATGGTTAGATCTGTCTGTGATAGTAAATAAAGTAGTGTGGCTTCATGAGAGTGCTTCTGTGATCTGAATTTAACTTTCACCTGAGCAAATGCATTTAGAATCAGTTACAAAAATATTGTCTGCACAAAACCACTAGAAATTTTCCACAGAAAATATGACAATTGTAGCACCATGGAAAGCCAGTGTTTCAAAACTATTATAGAAAAATGCTTACAAATATATTTGGGTTATGAGAAATACATTTGTTAGGTGAATTCAGGGGGTTTTATTTAGATTTTGAAATTTCACTTTTTTATCAAAGTAATTTTTAAACGCAGTTTTTAAATGTTTTATTCCAGACATTTAAATATTTCATAAGCATCTATCTGAGGTTTTTTAATAACATTTCTAATTAGCTTTGTCAGAAGTGCATTTTAGTAAATAATTAATCAACTCCTAATAAAATTAATAAGGAATTTTCATTCTCTCCCTCTAAGACTACATTAGCTTTAAGAAAGAATTTAATTATGAAGTATTTTAAATAAAATGTGAAATAAGTATAGATTATTTTTATAATTTCTGTGTGCTGCAGGCTCAGGGACATACATCTAGTGTGGAGAACTATGGAAAAGAAGCTTTGTTCCCTCAGCAGAAAGCTGCCTAGGAAAATTGGTGTGGTCTCGGAAGTTGTTTTATTTACATCAAATAGGACAAAAAAACAAAACCAAAAAACACAACCCAAATACTTTTCTGTAAATTTGACGAAAGTACCTGATTTACATCGACACGCAATTAAACCCATTCTGATCACTATCACTACTTCCAGAGCTCTGTTGCTGTTTGAAACTTTAGAATTGATATTAGGAGACGGGACCACGCTCAGAAATGCTTCTCGTCAGGTAAACTGATGTGAGTGCCCTCTCCTGAGCCCTCAGCTGGTCCCTGCAATGGTGAGACCCCTCTTGCCCTGTGGGCCAACCTGTCTCTGAGGCTGACCACGGGCACCAAGCACACCTGCATGCCCAGCAGTGTGGACAGGGCTGTCTCACATCCCTAAAGCTTCTTACTTTGCTCCCAGGCTTTCTGAGCATACCTTTGAAGGCGGACAACGACATGTTTTGTACGTTTCCCTTCTGCCAAGACTCAGGTCAGCAGTCTCACCTTGCCCTTTAAACCCTAGAGGGGCCGCTTGCCAAGGCCAGTGCCTGAGCTGGCCACAGATCTAAGCATTATAAAAGCATAGCAGCTTTGATTAACAGCATGGAGCAACAGGCCTCCACAACCTCGGAGCACTCTCCTCCCCGGGCAGAGCTGATAAACACGGGGAAGATTTTAAAAGGGATTACCTTAGGGTGACGAGGGAGACACAAGCAAGAATTTGAAAATTTGCTTTTATGGCTGTGGTAGTTATTATAAATAGATGGAGTCTGAGTTAGAGAGGGGAAGATCCTTGCAAAATGTTGGAAAAACAGAAAGTGGTTTGATTTTGATTTTTTCAATTTTAACAGCATTTTCCTCTTCATTTGTTTTATGCTCTCATGACTACCAGACCCGCTTGGACGTGAGTCATTTTAATGAGGTTTTGAATGATTGTTTTCTACTCTTCTAATATCTCCACCTAAGTTACTAAATTAGAGCAGCACATTCTCACAGATGGGAATTGAAGAAGAAGAAGGAAAAGATACTGGGTAGATACTGTACATCTGTAGATACTGGAAGAAAAAGATATCTAGTTCCTCAAAAGGAGGCACTGCCCCTCACTTTCTGTGGTGAACACCATGCAAAGCCTTTTATTTTAGGGAAACAAAAATTACTTTAAAACACATCTTGCACCCAGCTTGTGCCCCACGTCTGGAACTGCAGTGAATGTAATACTCTTAGAAGTACTACATTCATATTTTAATTAATTTTTTTAATTATACAGTCTTCTAAAAAACTTGCTTCCACTTTGACTTTTTGGCCTAGGCAGTAAAATCTCCTAAAATCCAGATGTGATATGCTGTGTGGTCATAACAGTGTAATAAATACTTAAATGACTTTTTAGAAAATGGAAATGATGTCTTGATGGCTCTTTACTGTGAAGAGTATTTTTACTTCCACTTAGATGATTCTCTTAATATTATGCAAAGCCAGATTTGTCTAATACAAATTAGTCATTCAAATGAATTGACACTTTAAACCTTGTAATTATTCTGAAAACAAAATTTCCATGGACACCAGAGCTTTTTTCCTAGTTTGGAACTAAATATTTTCTGATTCAGTCCCATATAAATAAATCATAGATATGTCTGTGTGTGGAAACTAATGCTTGCTGGAAACACCTCTAGAAACCCAGGCTGATGACAGTATAAAGAATAGATGAAATGGTTCCGATTCTATTTAAATTGGAGGCTGGAAATGTGCTTCTCAACCACAAATACATATGGATCTTCCTGTCTTGGTGTCCTTTAGGTAAATCTACTTTGTTTTGCTTCAGAACAACAATAGCATTTAGTTGGCATTTAGATTTATGATCAAGAAGTGTTATAGGGCAGTACATTTATTTTATTCTATGTCTACTTCCTTATTAAGTGTCTTTGATTTTGTTTTATTTGTTTTGTTTCATTTGCTGCTTTGCTTGCTCATATGTAGTGTCCAGAAAACAGAACAAGAGTGAGTAATTGCTGGACTCTGCCATCCAGGGCCAAGACCTACAGCTGTGCACATTTCTCAGTCTGAAGCACTAATCCTCTTGGGTTTTTGTGATTCACAGGCAGGAGCTCCGCCACATAAATCCCTCCATGTGAATTCCCCATCAGCTGGCAAGAGCTGTGCTCAGCTTTTTACAAAAGGACCTCTATTTTTCCTTGAGTACAGTGAAGGGTAAATTGAAATACAGATGTAAAACACCGTCCTTGCAGGCCCTCTGCCTTGGGTGCTTTTAGTGGTTATGCAGCAGGGTGCTGTGGTTTGGGTTTAACAGTCCTCCAGATAAGTTTACTGACCCCTAAGACGACTTTTTATTCATTCATTTTTGAAGAATATTGGTTTGGTTATGTGTAGATTTCTAATGCCTCTCACTGGACTTCACTACAAGACTATTTCCAGACACTGAAATGCACTCCAGACCCTGACTTTTCCAGGGCAAGGAAGTGAGACTTGCCTAGTGTCGTCACACTACCTGTGATACCCACTCTGGTCAGAGTCCCATGGTTTTCCTACGTCCAGCTGCAGAGAGGGGCTTTTAAGTAATAAACGTTTGTGCTCAAAATTTAATATGAAAAACATCGGGTGAGGAATTTTGGTACGATACAAGTGACAGCCATTACACGCGGTTGCTACAAGCTGCACAAATATTTGCCTAATATGACCCTTCCCTCTGCGGGAGTTGTCTGTGACAGTGTTGTCGTGCTGCAGTGCTCACATCTACAAAGCCTGAACAAGTCCCCTGATGAGGCTACAAGTTTTGCTTTATGCTTGTTAGAGTATGACAGGTTGGAGCATGGCTGGTCAGCTCAAACCAGGTTAAAGATGCCTCTGGTCCCGTGGTAGCCTCGGATCCCAGCAGATTTGCAGAGAAACTCAGTCATTTCATCTGCTCAAGCAAAAAGCAACTAAACAAACCAACTTCTAAGCTGACTATTTTTCTAGCTTGCAAAAGAGCAAAGGTTTCCTAATTTGTATTGCAGCAGGAGGAATCTGCCCTCTGTGTCTTGCTCCAAAACCTTTCATCACTTTGTGGGAGGGTTTGCCTTCCTTTCCACAGGTGTGTATAACTAAGATCTAAGGCACTGTAAGACCAAGTGGCAGTATGAGTAATTTTTATTATTATTTTTATACACACACACACAGAGACATAAATAAGTACCGAAACCAACAGTAATGATATTGCAGTTTCTATTGCAGCCAAATTACAACACCAGCCCCACTTCTTTTCTCTCTCTCTCTCTATATATATTTCAGTGTATATATACATATACATAGAGTGAGTGGTGGTCTATGCCCTGATGAGGTAAAGCAGGCAGTGAGACTCTGGGAAGCATGTGTCAGGAAGAGGATAAACATCATCATCATCATCACGTCTGCTTTGCAGTCTCTGTGACCTCAATTCTGGAGAAGATGTATTTGGGTTTTTAAGCATATCTCAATACATGAAGACACACAAATATTTCCCTGACTTTTAAGGAGCTGATTAAGCCTCACAGCAAATTTTATTAATGCATGCTTAGATGCTTAAATGCTTTAATAAATTATGTCCTAAATCGCTGGCCAAAGCCAGCTGTGAATTTGGGTTCAGACAAGGTCCAAGTTAGATACATATGCACGTAGCCCTCCAACCACCCTTCCTCTCCATCCTGGCATTTCCCATGGCATTAAATGTGTGAATGGTCAATAAGTGCCCGGTGCTTGTTTAGTTTGCCGTGTGCATGACTGCATCCCTTGATGTGAGTATTGAATTTACATCTTTCACCACAGTTAGAGGTTGACTGCTGAGCCAGTTCAGAGATTTGCTACAATACATTTGTGCTACCTTTTCATTATCAGCTGACAATTAACACCTTTTCCGTGATTAGATGGCAACAATATAGCTGGATACTATTACTGAATTTCTTCAAGGGTGACAAAAGTAACTTGATAATAGGCTTTTCCTTCGTCATTCACGTGCTTCCTCTGGGCTGTTGGAGCTCTGAGGGCACAATAAACCTTAATGGCCCTAATCAGTCTGACATGGGATCTCTTCCCATACCTTGCTCACGGGCCCATCATTCTTTAGCCTCTGCCCAAGCCATGTAGGGGACAGTCCTGCTCTCCAGCTCAGCCATGCCTGTTCTTGACCACTGATTCCTTTGGTCCAAGCCCCAGCTTGCAAACTGACTTTCTGGGTTAACCCTGGACCTGGTGGTCGGTGCTCTTGGTTGGACCTGACAACCATCTGGGGCTGCCCAGAGCACACAGCACTGAAAATGGGTTAGCATTTGTCACAGCCGCCAGCAAAAATGTGACTCGTTTACCCAGTGTGGACAGGATGTGGGAGAGAGAGGGATTGAGAGAACAGGACCAGGTGACTAGGGGGAAGAAATCACCAGTGCCGGGTCTCACAGCATGTCCCCATGCTCCCACCTTCTGTGATGCTAGCAGGGAAGGCTTGTCTGTTGCAATTTCTATGGAAAAGGTAATCCCAGTTTGTTTCTCACTTTCCAAGTCTCTTCTCGGCATCAAGGTTAGCTTTAGCACAGAAGTACTGTGCCCTTACTGGGGACTGCTTTAAGGATATTTTTTTTCTATTTTTGACTGCTTGAATTTCAAGGTTGCCCCTCATCTTCAGATCTGAATAAACACATGCTGCATTTGCTGCAGTGTGGTGCTATACCTTTCATTTTACTCTCTGTGTTGTTAATGAGGAAAGACATTAGCAGTCAGCATTGACTCTTACTATCTTTCAGCTCAGAGCTCAACCTGAGAAATGCTAAATGTCCCTGGAAGATAGTTACTGTCCCTGGCTGTCTGTGGCTCCAGGGAGATCAACCATCAGTGAGTGATAACTGCGCACACTGGCTGGGGAGTACTAGTCCCTGCTAGGATCAGGCACCTGGAGAATACCCAGTCCTTCAGCAGATAGGAAAGAACAAGGAGGTTATTACAGATGGTGGAAAGAGAATCTGTAAAAGGCACCAGCAAATGTCCTTTGAAAACAAGCTTTTCTAGTTAATGATACATATGCAGTGTTCCAGCTGTATATTTCTATTTTTCCCTTGGCTATTCACAAAATCTAAAAATAGCAGTTGACTATTCTGCAGCTATTTGGGGGAAATTAGGCTTGTAAATCCTGAACAGATGCACATTATTTTGGTAGGTGGGACCTTCATCTGCCAAATAGCTCTGTTTTCCTACTTAATCCTCTCTGGATTTTTGAAAAAATCTCTGAAAGGAAGGTTTCATAGTAGTAACTATGTCTGGCCTGAGCGTAGGCAGACACCAAGCAAGATCTCTACCTCTTGCCCTGATGCCATAATACATTTTTTTCACTCTCACCTGTGTTATTGCTGCACTGGTTTCTAGAGCTACTCACACAATGAAAGTTCCCCAAGAGATGCATATTGAACCAGGCACATTTAAATTAATAAGCAGATGGAACTAGCAAGGCTGAATAGTCCCTACACGGATTTAAATATGCCTCTATCTTCAACTTGCATTTTGTCTTTTCCCTATTCTGTAGGCAGTACCAGGGTCATCCTCTCCATGGGAGAGTTTACCCTGGGAAGGTCTCACCTTTCACAAAAGAAAAGCTCCTGGACTTCTTGTGTACAGAACTGGACTCTGCAGATCCCACACAGCTTACTTCACATTGCTCCTTAGTGGCAATGAGTAGAAGAAATGTCTTCTATCAGATTTAAATTAAAGAAATTCTGGAAGTACTTACTCTGGAAGTAGATTTAGACTAGTTGGTTCGAGCATGATTTTGGTGACCTCCAGGAGCGCAAGGGAATGAAAAAGATCTTGGTTATTAAAAAACAAACAAAATCCAAACAGTGAAATGCTCTGCTGTCCCAGAAACATTCTAAATGGCACTGCAGCCATATCCTTTCACCCTGCTAAGTGCTTTATGTACTCTATATTCCCCAAGCAATATTATAAGGGTTATAAAAATGTTTTCTAAAGTTATGTCAACAAGCAATATAGTTTTTAGAGGGTACTACACAGCCCAAGAGGGGGAAAGAAATTACAGTACCTTATTTAAAATTAAAGGTAATCAGATCAACAGATATGAAACCTATCTGTTTGCAGCTTTCATTATATTGTTAGCACTTAGCAGAAGGAAAAATGAAGGGAGAGATAAGATAAATGCAGAGTATATTAGTTAGGGAAAATGGTGTGTGTGCCGGAGGAATTAAATTACTCAGTAGAAAAATATAAAACACTATTTGATATTCACATGAAAATACGATGCATTTCAAAGCAGTGCATAAGCAGGACCATTTGTTAAAAAAAAATTATGATCTCAGGAAATACAAATATTTCATTTAAAATACAATACAGAGAACAAGTCAATACATGGAGTACAGTAGGGGTGTCAGTCACAGCCCATTGCAGTATGAAATAAAGTTACTGGGAGATGTTCTGACTTTGGTGGATCTGTTAAACACTTTGGTGGATCTACTCTTAAACACTAATATTTGCAAAGTCTTTCCCACCCTGATAAGCTGGTGTTTGAACTCATCTAATAAGCAATGGGCAACACTCACCATTTCCATCAGGTTTAGGATGGTGCAATTTTCTAGCAATCAAGGTTGTCCTAATCTCTCTGATTTTATACACTGGGTTACCCCTGAAGCAGTTCATATGAGTGATGCCATAGGATTACTGCTAAAAGCAGGCTCTAGCAGTGTCATATTTGGCATTATGAGGACGAGCTGTACTCAGACAGGACAAACCTGTGCTGCTGGGAATCCAGTAGCTCCATAGGATGGAGCTGCAGCTATTGATTAATTGCCTGTCTGGATATCTTGTCCTTTGGCCTCAGTGTCATGGAGTGAATACATACCAAATTGGATGAAAGGAGACGATGTGTAGAACAAACAAAGAAACCACCTACCCAGCAAAGTCACCACATGCTGAAGTCATTACACTTGGTATTTGGAGATGAATCAAAAAAAATACGTAGGGAAAGACTAAAACCACAGGAAAGAGAGAAATGGAGCTTTTCAAAGTCTGTCCAGTATTTAGCATTCTATGAGTTGTTTGCTTGAAAACTCTGCCAAAGATATGTGAGCACAGAAGTGAGCATTATGTTCTTTCAAGAACAAATCCAGTGTCTGATTGTGCATCTCAGGTAGAAAGGGAGAAGGAATCCACTCATGAACTGTTTAGCTTGGCATTTTTCAACTGTTCAGGGGTGTCAGCGTCAAGGAAAACTGAATGCATAAGTGCAAAAATGGGGAGGGTGGAGTACAGAAATATAATAACAAGTGTTTCACAGCAAGGCAGTGAAAGTAGGATACATGGAAAGAGATATTCTGGCTACAGAAGGAGATGAACACTCATTAAAAACCCCTGCATTAACACATGTGAGCACTCCTCAAACACCCCAGTGAAGCTTCAGGGTGATTTGCCCACCAGTAAAAGAAGCAGCAGAACTACACTAATATTTATAAGTTTGGTGGAAGCTGAGTGTTTAATTCACTTTGCCATCAGTGGAGCTTCACATTTGTTTTGAGGAAAAATGGAAAAGGTGACTCTATGACACAGCAGCTAGTAGAGCTAAGGCAGGTGGCATGGCACTGACTGTGGGGACAACCTTTAGGTGAGCTTTACAGAATAGATTTCTCCCATGGTGAATAAGACATGGAAGCTACAAGCCCAAGTACTACTCTGAAAAAGGTTGTGGACTTTTCTTTGTCAGGTAATTAGAGTCATGGAATCATATAATGGTTTGTGTTGGAAGGGACTTTAAAGAATGTCTTGTTCCAATCCTTTGCCATGGGCAGGGACACCTTTCAGTAGACCAGATTGCTCAGAACTCCATTCAACCAAGTCCTGAACACTTCCAGGGATGGGACATCCAGAGCTTCTCTGGGCAACCTGTTCCAGTGCCTCACCTTCCTCAAATTAAAGCTTTTTTTCCTATCTAATCTAAACCTGCCCTGTTTCAGTTTGAAGCCATTCCCCATTGTCCTGTCACTACACACTCTTCTAAAAAGCCTCTCTCCATCTTTCTTGCAGGCTCCCTTCAGGTACTACTTGAAGGGTAGAAGATCTCAAGAAATAAGGCATAAATGGGCAGTGCAAATTTCATGAGGTTATCAGGAACTCCAACAGCTGGGAAAGGTGGGGGAGAGGAGGGACAGGGAAACTTAAAATCCCATCCCTGAAGAGTAGCTGAAGTGACAAGGAGCAATTGTAAATAGGCTCTCCAAAAATTTAGAAAAGTGGCACAGAGCTACCAGGAAACAAGGCATGCATTCTCCCAGAACAAAATGTAATCTTATCCATATTACTAAGTTACAGGAGCATGGTCAGAAAAGGCGAAAAAAAAGAAAAAAGACTTTATTAAACTGCCCACTATTACTTGTAAATGGAAAGTGATGACTCAGTGTCTGCTCTGATAAAAAAAGATAAAACACCTTGTTGGTAATTCCAATAAGAAATGTTAAATGATTCCAGTTGTCCTCCAGGTCAGATCCACCCTTCCTCATCACTTTTGCACCCTGTCTGTTCATTCAGGACTGCTGGCTTTTTCATTACGCTGCATTTAGCTCTTCTTACACCTCCATGTGGTAACTTTTGAGCTTGCGTTGTATCGCAACCCTTTCTCAGGAGAACAGGCTCCTGTTGCCAGCATACACCAGCTCTACTCCACACCAGCATCTTGTTCTTTTTTTAAATAGCTACTCCATGCCCTTATTCCTTCAGAGGTGTTGGAGGAAGGTTGTTTGATGGAGCTGGAAAAAGATTGCATAGTTGCATTTCTCCTCCAAACTGTTCTTCCTTTCAAGTTGCTTCTTTTCCACTAGGTGCCACTGAAGGCTAGGGGAGCAAATAAACCTTATGAAGAGCATCTGCCTCGCCTGAAATCCAGAGCTCCTGGGTTTCCTGGTAACTTGGGAGTGGAGTTTTAAGGTGACCTAAAGCTTGTGAAAGTTGAATTGCTAATTATTAGCCTGGAATGTTGAAGGTTGTACTTTTCTGTGCTAATCCCTGGAAGATGCAGTCTTTGGAAGCACATAATAAGTACATCAAAAATCCATATGGGAATTTGACAATGGAATCTTCACAACCATGCCTTTGTATGATTGTAGGGACTGCTGCTCAGGCCCTGTCCAGCTGGGCATGGCTCACAATTGCCTGGAGATGGCTTGCAGTAGCTTAGGATCATGGAGCACTGGAAGGGATAAAGGTGCTTCTGGCTCCTCCTTATCCAGATCCAGCTCTGGCTGTAAGAGCTGTACTGGCCACATTTTAAATTAGTTTTGTCTTGCACTGCAGAACACAGAGTGGCCATGAGCACTGCCTAGAAATTTTGATATGAATGCATAGACGTTTAAGACATCACTGATGATGAACAGAAAAGTTTATGGAGTTTCACATGATGAGTGAAATTCTAATGTTAAAATAAATCAATTTTCAAATGATAGCGATATAAAAATACTGACAATGATTCTGATTTCAATTAAAAGAGTGTGTTTTTCAAGTCTGGCAATCACAGAAAGGCCCAGCGAACTTTTGTTTCAAATTACCTCACTCAAAGGAAATTCTGCTACATTCAGAATACTCAAAACCAAGCTTTGTAGTAGTCTGAAGTTATGCAGTAAGGGGGGCATAAAGGTATGTAAAATCAGTATATAATATACAGATGGCAGTAATAAAATTATTAAGAAATACCTTCCAAAAAGAAGACCACTTTGCTTGTGAATGTGAGGAGAATAAATGAAGTTACCTGTATTTTCTCACTTGCCTAGGTTATGCTATTTGTGGTCCTCTGTGGGTCGGTAGACGCATTCACAAGGTGACAGGCAGAATGAGCCAAAGGAATAACAGAATTTAGCAGCATAATTCCCCACATTCCCATCATCCTTTAGTTACAAATTGACCATCCAAGCTCAATCATCTGTTTTAAATCCCCTTGGAAGTGGAGACTGGGTATGGAGGCATTCACAGCGAGCTGTCCAAAATGGCTCTGTCCACAGTGTTTCAGATCACACTGCCCGAAGAAAGCCTGGAAATAGAAGTGCAATTACCCTTCTGAGAACTGAAGGTCTCCTGTGTGTTTGACTCCTGTAGCTGTGTTGTTCTCTAAGGAGAAGCCATGCAACATTCATGGAGGTGATGCCACAAATACAACTTCACTGGCAATTCTGAAATGTTAAGGAAGGGTTAAAAGGGAGAAGAAAGCCGCACAGTCCAGGATGGCTCAGAGGATATAAAGCTGGAGAAGGTATTAATGCACTTGGTTTTCATTCTTGCCCTGTTGAATTCACTGTACCTTTCTGTTCCTCAGATTCTCTCTGTGTGATATACTGCTCTTTTTCTTTTTCCTACTTTTATTCAGTGTTTTATGATACTGAAAACTGTTCTTTGACAACTGTTACATTCAATGTTGTCACAGTCATTCTAATCTAAGGAGAAAATCTAAGATTTGCTAAAGAGTTTTTGTGTCTAAAAATGTGCTCATTTTATTCACATATAATCCCACAACTACCTGAAAATGTTGTCTTTCTCATGAGAATTAAAAAACCCAAAATATCAAGAAACAATAAATTAAGTGCAACATTTTCAATGCCAGATTTTGTGTTTATTCACTGTGCAGCACCACAAATTATTTTCCCTTTCCTCTCACCAGATTCCTCAGCAGTTCCTCTGCACGGACTGTTCCTTACAACTGCCTTCATTTCCCCATGTCCCTTTACATATTAACATCATTCCCAGTGAACTTAATATGCTCACTGAACAGTGCCAAGTGCTGTATCCTGTCACCTTGCTGAACACCATCACTGTTGATACGTGGGTTCTCAGTGGTGTAAAAGTCAGAGCGGGATGAACAAGAATCAGAGTTTCTCAGATACGGTACCTCACCTCCTGCAGTGCTTCCTACACACCTTTTTAAATGTGCTGTTAGTTCACATTCAAAGTTGAAAAAATCAGCACAAGGCACAGTGATGGACTGTATCATTTGTGATAGAGCTGTGTTTGGGTGAAACAAGGATGTATAGATTTATTTAGGCTGACACCCTACCCAACAGCTTGCCCTCACAGTTTCTATGAGCTGTCAGCTCTTCCCATCCATCAACTTGAACAGAATTCTGTTCCAGCAGTGTTATTATCTGTTTTATCTTCCTTTCTGTTGCACCTGGCAGAGGAATGATGCCTTTTGATGGATTTTCACTTACCTCTATTGTTTTCCTTCCTGTCCTTTTTAAATAAATATCCTATTGAGTGCAAACCTGGAAGGATTTCAGAAGAAATTTCAGTAGCAGGGATAAACAGAATTCTTTAACATTTATTCCCTTCAAACATTAGCAGGTTTGTGCTTTGTATCAGTGCCTTTGCGTTGATGCAGTGTATCTATGACAAGTATACAGTGTGGAGCAAATTCAGAATATCTTGGTTAGTCCATACCGAGCTTTCATGCAGACAGTATCCTGCTGGAATTAAAAGAAGCTGTGCAGAATACTGTTCAGAAACTGCATAGCCATAAAGAGCTCATAGAGACTTGTAAGAGTGTAGAGGAGAAGCCCTCAGCTGTTTTGTCGGTACCAAAATGGACTTGTTTTGTACTCTGGTAGCAGTGGGATCTTCTCCCCGTCTGTCCTCGGAACAGGTCAGCGAGGCTGGAGCAGTGGTCCCCGAATGTATGGTAAGAGATTTTCCATGCACAGAAACTGAAAATAACAAAGTTAAGCTCCTTCCAAACACCTCCTGGTAACCAGGGAACAATCTGAGGCCGGGCTGCTCAGAGGCACATGTCAGGGGAGATGATGCTGTGCAGAGCCTACACAGCTCAGGAGTCTGTGAGCAGATGCCCCGTTACACACACGACCCGCAGAGGATCCGTGCTGGGCACGCAGGGAGGTCAGTAAGTGCCTGCTGCTCTGCACACTGACATCTCTGGGCTGTGTTTGTTCCAATCCTACCCCGGGCCCCACAGCCCAAACAAAGTTTGTAGACCTCGGGTGCTACAGCACCCTG
Source organism: Atrichornis clamosus (assembly GCA_013400975.1). Lineage (NCBI taxonomy): Eukaryota > Metazoa > Chordata > Aves > Passeriformes > Menuridae > Atrichornis > Atrichornis clamosus. Next base: position 152,688 of record WBMZ01012062.1, on the reverse strand, counting down.
GCAGGGCTGGGAACGGCTCCACACCCGTGCTGCAGCCCGGGGCAGCCTCTCATTGCAAGTCCCTCCTAACCACTGCTGTCCGGATTGGTATCAGGACCCGAAGGGGGATTCACTTTCCGTGGGATAAGTTGTAAGATGCAAGATTTCCCCAAGAGATCTCTACGTTTCTAACTTCAGCTTCCCCCTTGGCTAGAAAGAAGTGAGGATCATTTATTTTATCTATAAACACAAAATGAAGCACTTCTGCAGTACCTCAAGTTTCTGGGGATTTCTGGATCAGTTTTTTCCCCTTTCGTTGTTGTCCAAAGAGACTGCAAGGACAGAGACAGAATGCAGAAGATATCCTCAGTATTTTGTAAGGCCACTTGACAGTGCTTAGGGTTTTGCTTCCAGAGGGTTACAAAGGCCCTGCGGCAGCAATTCAGTGGTTTCCAAGAAAAAAGGTGGACATAGACTCTTTTATCCATTCAGATCACTAGGAGCTACCACACATCCCTTTAATGTTTAATCAATGATCTCTATTGCTTTGTTATATATAAAGCAAAAAGCAAATATTGAAATTGATTAGGTGAAGCACTTAGCTAAGGAGACTTGCCAAGTAATAAAGTTGATTTTTCAGAAGACCAAACAAACACCTTTTTTTTCCTCCCAGTAATTTCAAATTAATATTTTTATCACTGTGTACAATTTCTAATCTAATGAGTGTGTGAGAGGATGACTAGAATAGGTAAATGCAGAGATAAAATTAAATATTGATTGCTGACATGACTGTAGAAGTTGCCTAAACCAGGTTTTTCATAGATCACTGCTGATTACCTACTGGTACTCCTTGAATTTCCTGCCAAATTTGCTATAACAAGAACACAAGTTACTAGTGGATGAGTGACTTATTTATACTGACAAAGATCAGAGTCTTGATGTCCGTATGAGAAAGTGAGAGGGGAAAAGTTTCTTTTGCTCCCTTTATGTGAGCTTCACTCTGGTCACAGGTAATGGGGCAGGTTCATCTTTCTTGGAAAACCTCATCACTCTTCATCACCAACTCTATGAATACATCTCAGAAGCAGCCCAAACAGCTGACTCAGTACCTGACTGGATGCAAGGAACACCAGGCTACAGACATATGTGCCTCATCATGTTCAGAGCCTGTGGGAAGCCAGAAGCTGAATGGTAACATTAGATTTTCATGTAGTCCTCCATCTGACATATAGCAGCACAGTCATTTCTATTTGTTGTTTAAATCCTGTGTGATTTTCATGTTCAGGTCCTAAAGTGGTAATTTTAGGACCAATTTTTATTTTTTTTCCAGGTGGAAAAATAATAGAATGTGGAGAATTGGATCAGTGAAGACATGTAAGCAAGAGTTAATAGCATTAATCAGACAGACAACAGACTCAATTCCTGCAAAAAGCCTGTTGTTAAATCCCTACAGCTAATTGTATGTTGTTAGTATAAACTGCTTGCCAACTTCTAGTTACGACTAATTCCAAGAGGCTCATTTTTATTGCAACTGTGTTTAAATTTATTTATTTATTCAATAGTTTAAATGCTTCAGTTAAAGAATCTTAATTTCAGCTGAAAGTATTTTAATCTACTGCATTCCCTTCTCTGTCATAATTAAAAGAGCCAGCACATAACAACTACTGGGAAGTCAGTTATGTTGAAAATTGCCTATGGAACAGTAATGACTTCAAAGTGGGTGATGATAAAAATGCATTGTGCATTCATAAACGTTTGTGGTGACAACTGTGAACTTCTTGGAGTATTTAATCCACTGTGGATTGTTGTAGTCAGCATTGCCTACTTATGTACTCTAGAAAGGACAGCAGATGAAAACTACTGGCATGCAAGAAGTTAATAATGGAATATATCTGCACAATTGGAGCTGTTTCAATCTGTTGGCTGCACATCAAACACTGTCAACAAAAAGATATTTGTTAAACAAAAACAGAAATGAGCAGTCAAGAGGTGTGAGACCTTTTAGTTAACTGAGGCAAGGGAAAGTAGGTCATCTGCAGGCAAGTCAATGAACAATAAAGAAATAAATTTGGTATCGATAGCCTGGCACCAAAATGAAGGTGAGCAAGTCTTAAGTGAATAAATACCTTCCTTTCTTGATTGGTGTAACAACCATGTTGATATTAAAGGTTTGTTCATTATGGTTCTGAGGTCAAAATTTTAAAAACTGCTAGAGATTTGGGGCCCTTATTTTTCCAGTTGTTGAACAAGAAAAGAACAGAGCTTTGAAGGAGAGAATTAAAATGGGGTGCCTCTAAGACATGTCTATTTGGGCTGCTCGAAATTCAATATCCCCACACCATGTGCCAGTTTTGCTAAATTGGTGTGATAAGGGCCAGCACACTCAAAGAGTGTTGTTTCAAGTTGCCTCCTGAATCTGGAGGACACTGTCCTCCCAGTTCCGTGCGGGACGTACTGGGAAGTCCATGTTCTACACTGCCAGTAGCAAAGTTTGTCTGTCTTCCTGTTCCATCTTTTTCCAAAGGAATGTGAAACCTGCATCTTAGAATAAGCAATCAAATGAATGTACACATAAATAAATAAATAAATAAATGAAAGAGATATTTTCAGCTTGTTTTGGTGCCAAGAGGCAGTACTTTTCAGCACAGTGGCCATAAATATGTAAATTCTCATTATTAGTTAAAGTCGTGCTTGTTCATTTTCCTACAGACTTAAAACAAGACTTGCAAACCCAAAATCATGTCTATAATTTTTTATTCTGTAAATATTCCCTAACAAAGTGGCTAGTTTATGTCATTAATGATTTCTCTGTTTTGGGCTCACATGCATGTTACAAAACAGGTACCGTATGTGAAAAGCTCCCTCCTCAAGAAGAGGTGGACACACAGCTGCTGTAGTTTCTCTGTTAGTCTCCCTGGCAAAGATCAGTTATAGCAAAAAAAAAAAAATATCTTTTTCCAGTGGCATGTCATAGTTAAGATCATTGTTAAGAAATGGATTTTACCTTACTGGAATGTGAGGTTTGGTTCTTACAAAGGTCATTTTTTATGCTTTTTCTTTCAGCAGTGATTTTTTAATTCATTTTTGTTCATGTTGTTTATTTATTGAGTATGGAAAAGCAGTAAAAAGACTGATTTTGCCTCTTTGTTCAACCTTTGTTTGCTAACTGCCCACTGATAAGTGATGAAACTAACCCCAAAATGTATAGAGAAATAGTCTCTTTTTGTTTGCTTGTTTTGCTGTTCTGATTCTTATTTCTATGAGTCTTCATATGTCATATTTTTTAAACCTGGTGACATGGATTTACAAGTGAAGATTATTTTTCAGCTTGTATCTAACATCAAAAGATGTTCTGAGAAATCATATTACATTTTTCAGCTTATGATTTGTTTATCACATACTTGTATATAAACACAGTTCTGAGCCCAAAGCAGGGGCAGCCTAACACCTATTTGTGATTAATCTCACTAATAATCCCTCACTCTCCAATGAAAATTGCTTTCAGATCTCTCAGCATGATTTGACTTGTCACTATGGTTGCTGTCTCTTCCTTGATCACCAGAATACAGAATACTGCAACTTCAGTTCTAAGAGTTTTTTCTGCCTTCATCTCTCGTCAACCTGTGTGTCAGATGGGCACCTTCTGGATTTTCCTTAGAGGCACAGGACACGAATGTCTGTGGAGAAGAAACAGAAGAACCCTTTGTGGTTTCGAAGACCAGGAACCTAATTCAGTTCCGTGCTGTGTGCTGCCTGGCTACATTCCTAAATAGCAGAGGAAAGGTTCTGTTGTGATCGTGTCCTGATCTCTCCTCCCAGTGCTGGCTCCAGTATGCTGGAGAGGCAGTAGAAAGCAAGGAAGTTAATTTCAAGGTTTTTTCTTTTTCTTTTTTTTTTCTTTTCCTCCTAAATCTGGTATGAGTTGTGTTAAACATTCTTTGCAGAATCCAAGATTTCATTACCTGGATTGGCTCTTCAGGGCCTTCTGACTGGTCAGAGCCTTGTGCCACATGGAGCACGTTATTGTGCTATTTGATGCCATCCCTTGGGTCTGACATCTTCTCTGGAATGCATTCTTTGGGGCCAGTGACAGAGGCTGCTTTGCTTTTCAGGTACTGCAGCTAGATGAAAAGGAAGAGTGTGCCCATAAAAGCATTATTGACAGCAGTTGCCTTCCCTTTGCAAGGTAGGTTATTCAGACAGCTGGGAGAGACAAATGGCATTATGGAAAGTTTGTAACAAAAAAAAGGAATGGGTAAGATTATCAATCAGGTGTTAATACTGACATTGTAATACCAGAGTATGTGCACATTTAGAAATATATATTTATACATTAATGTTTTCAGAGTGCTTGGTCTGCTCTTTCCAGCCATGGCAAGAGTGGCAACACACAGAAACATAAAATATAAACAGTGAAAATTTGGTTTCACACTGCACTTTTAAAGTGCTTCTGAAAATCATGTAACCTGAATATCTATATTTCCAGGTTCTGGATTTTCAGAAAAAGTGCATAAGTGAGAAAGAGTTTCTATAAAGCTAACTTTTGGGTTAGGAAGTTTACAAAATACGAAGTAGACAATATATGCTTGCAGTGCACTCTCTATTTTTTGGCTGGACTTGTTTTCAGCCATATGAAGTAGAGTGATGCCTCTAAATTGTATTACTTTTATTGCTTTTTTATTCACAGGTAATTTAAATGTTGATACCTAACCAACAGGAACATGTCTGTCCCATATTATTTTAAAGAATACCAATGATATTTCTAACCAGTCAGGGTTTTACCATAGACTGGAGTTTTGTAATCTATTTTCTTTTTATATATTTTTATTTCCAGAAAGTGAAACCTGCAGTCTGATGGAACTTTGATTCTGTTACAGATTATGCTCTGAGGCAATTTAAATGAATGATAAGAAAATTATATTGCAGGACCACAACTTGAAAAATATCAACTCAAAATGACACATACTCTAGTTTTCCAGTATATCATCAATAACAAGAAGACAATGGGGAAAAAGAAAAGAAAAAGGCTATGTCTTGAGTTGACTTCATGGAGTGTAAAATAGTACCCCTATTAGCAGTATTTATCTTCCTTACTCCTAGAGAGCCTACAGAAATAGTAAAGAAAAAAGGGTCTTCATTCAGAGACCATCAGTAGCAGCCAAATTTGTGACATCATCATTGAAAACATTGTTTACATGGCTGAACTAATTAAAGCAATGGAACTGCAAAGTACAGAAGTCACCAGCTTAAAAATTGCATGAGGGGAATGAAGATGTGACGTGCCCGTGAACCTCATATGCTTCGACATGTTTGGAAATCCAGTGGAGGCTGATATGGTTTGATTGATTGTGTTTGAAGAACTTTTGGCACCAGAAAATTGAAGTTAGGCTTGTTTTGTCTCAACAGTCTAGCACAAACTTGGAACGTACTTTTTTTTGTTTAGTTGCCACTTTTCCTTTACACTGGAAAAGGAACTAGGATCTATGATGTCAGGAAGCCTCACCTTAGCAAGAAAGTAACCAGGAGTACTCAGTACAGCTTTGCCAAGGGCAAATCCTCCTTGGCCGAGGTGGTGAAATGACCCGGGTCTGAGGGGGAAGAGTGTGGTGGGAGTAGTGGTTCTCTTGCTCATTGTTATGGATCTAGATGGCACATCACCACTCTCCAACACTGTGATATTTTCAAGAAATCTGAACTCTGATTCTGAGAAATGAGTAGGTAAGTACTTAACTCATCCTCTTCAGAATCTCCAGAGCCTTCCTTTGTGGACACCTGAGGTCACCAAAACCCAAGAGTACCTGTACCACTCATGTCATAAATGCACTCATTGAAAAGTACGAGTGGTGTTGCTTCCTGCTGTGTATAAATATAACCATGGAAAGTTCTAGAGAGAAGACAAGCACACATACAGCATCGCTGGAAAATCCAGATTCTTTCACTTTCCGAAGCAAATCATCTGAGACTGCAGATTGTATTGCTGGTTAAGCCTTGCTGGAAATTTTTTTTCTGGCTGCTTTCCACAGTAGTTCTCCTGTTTTTTGAACATACATTTGCTACTTCCTCCCTGGCCACTTTAAATGGACATTACCTAAATCTGACTAAACCAGATTTGGCTGGTAAATCTCTTCTAAGCAGCTTGCGCTGAAAGCTAATGCACAATGCACAGTATTCCTTACTCCTGGAATTAAATTACTATATTTGGCATTACTCTGAAATTCTACCAGGAATCCTGGAGCCAACTTCAGTTTTGACAAGATTAGGGAAACATGGGCCCTAGTTTCTGACCATACATATGCATGCAGACTATATAGCCCTACTTTTTGCCTTTATTTCTGGAAACTTTGGGCACCTTGCATCTCTTCTGAGATTAGACAGCAAGCTGGCACTTCCAGCACATCTGCCTATAAGGATTTGAAGATGGGATCAGTTAAGTTCTCCAGTTGGTTGTTTAGCAATGCCTTCTGGGGAAGCTGCTGTTCCCTTTGTGCAGTGGGCTCAGGAGCTTCCCTACACTGCCCCAGGCTGGAGGGGTCTGGAAATGAGCTCTGTAGGTCTGTGGGTCACCTCCTGTTAGAGAGAGGCTGTGTCACACAGGGATATGGGCCAGTATCTTCAGTATCTTTGGGTTCATGTGATGTGTGAGCCTGGGCTATTGCTAAGGCATGACTGAAGAAGGTAAAGGGCTTATTTCAGCAGGTTATTCCTCAAGACACTGAACAAGAGAAGTGGCAGCACCCCTGAAATCTTTCATCCTTCATGTCTTATACTTGCCTGGAAAACACTTGCTTTAATTATGGTATGTTGAGGGAATGGTCAGATGCTTTGTTCCCCAAGCCGGTGAAGCTGGTGACATGTGAAAAAGGGTCATGTCTTCAGGTAAAAGACAGCACAAATGGCCAGAGAACTTTTAAGTAAAAGTTAAGGTAAAAGGGAAACTTCAATACAGAGACTACTACTACTACTGTTTTGTCTTACCAGCTGGAAAAGAAATACTGGGAATTGTGTCTTCCCCTAGGCAATGACTGCATTCTTCTTGTTAACAACTATGTGCACAAGAAAGTGTTTTACCTATTCTGCTTTTCAGTGGCCCATGGCTTTAAGTCTTGTTTCTTTTCAGGCTTCTCATGTCTGAACCATTAACAAACCGACAGACTCCTCTGAAGTAAGAAAGCATGATCGGTATTTCACAGATTGAATCTGCAAGCACGGGTTAGGATAGGACCTTGTAGGATTTCCACCTTGTAGTGAATTAAAGCTGTGACAAAGGCCCTGATATTCTTTGTTTTAAGGTTACTGTCTCATGTGTGGTCCAGGTTTCATGTAGTCACTATTCCCACTGCTGTCAGTTTAGACCACTGGTGTGCAAGCACTTTTAATGAAGCAGGTGGAAGGGGTAGGTCTGTGCCTGCTTGCACAGTTCTCCACCTGGAGTAGGTCAGTTACTACAGGTTCATGCCTCAATAATTGCCTGGGTCAGATGTCATTCACTAAATAATTATTCCCCAGCCTACAAGTGAGGGGGAAGCATTCCTGCCAGCTAGAGCTTTTTCCAAGATGCCTCATATAGCAGAGTTTTCAGAAAGAAGGGAGGTGGATAGGAAACTCTAGTTCTTATTTAAAAGATAATGCTATTCTCTGTAGCTGAAGACTAAAAAAGGTTAGGGCAAAGTATTGAGCACTAGGTAGGCAGATTTATTCAGCAGTCAGGTTCTCTCATTTGGAGAGGGAGATGTCTGTTTCTGTCTAGTTATTCAAAAGCCTTAAAACTCGGTGCTAGCACTTAGTTCTGGGAACAGTCCAGTCATTCTACAGGAAAGCTAATTGTGCTTCGGGGGCTATTTTAGAAACCTCAGAAGTTTTTGGGTTGAAAGGCATCAATAATAACTTGAGCTAGGGTTAGGAAAAGAGGAAAGGTTTTTGGGTTTTTTTTCCCCCTGGGAGCAAAGGACAGGGAAATGTCTTAAACAAAAGACATACAGATATTTCATTAGAAGAACAGAAGTTCTCCCTACCTGAAAGATAACAGTGTAATGGGAAGGTGGTCTGTTCTTGGAACTCTTCTGTATAAAAGTGGGGCCAGAGCTTGTATGTCTATATCCAGTACTCCTGGTAGGCATTTTGAACTTTGCATTCATTTGCCCTGCTAAATTACTTTATTTCAAATGTATTATGGGGAAAAACCATAGTAGGGAAATTCTGCCTATTGTAAGAAATTTGGTTCCTAGCTATTTGCTAAAGCTGATGGATATTGCCTACCTTCATGTAGAGATCCCTTGAGAAAGGAAAGGAAAATGTTTGTGTCTGACACAGCATTTCAATATTTGCAACTGTGTGTTTTCAAACAGCTCTTTCTCCCAAGCCTCTGGCTTCTGTGAGATTGCCATTGCCTGTAATGCTCTCAGATTGCTGATTGATAATTCGTTTCCATATTTTCTTTTGAACCTGCAGTCCTTCAGTTTTAGCGCTTTCATTTGCTACAAGAGGAGGATTCCAAACGTGGAATTTTTCTCTCTTTCCCCAAGGTACAGCAGTGAGGCATCAGATGTTTCTGGTGAGTTTCAAGTCTAATTGCCCCATCATGCATGTCAAAGGCTCTAGTAAAAGCAAGCATGCAAACAAATCTGAAGTTATTTGAATAGAGCTTTCTTCCATGAGGCTGTTGAGCTGGGTATAAAAGCCTTCCACTTGGAGAAAAAAGAAATCATGTAGTCTTTTCAATCTTTTTCAAATTTCAGGAAAAAACATTTCCATAAGCATTTTTTTCATTTGGCTATGTTTGTGGGAATATCTTCTGTTAATTTCAAGACAATATAGCTTAATATCAGGGTCACCTGGTGGCACTTGACAGTAAATCCTAAATTAGAGCAGACCCTCAGTATCCCACCAAGAGGCAACACCTTTAAAGGAAAAGGCCTGCAGCTTTAAAAGAGGGAAAAGCAATTAAATACTCCTAGTATATGAATACATTTTATCATCTTTACAGAGAAGAACTTGTTTGTTTTCATGTCATATGTTTGGGGTTCAGAAGGGGAATCTGAAGTCACTGAGAGGCTGAGAAGATGCTGCCAATTTTATGAAGTGATCAACGGCTTAGATGAAAGCATTCCCTTGTTTCTCACAGCCTGTTCTCTTTGATTAAAATGATAAAGTGAACTGTCTTGCACTGCTAAAAATAAAAAGACATAACTGGAAGGATATTTCAGGCCGCACTACCCCAAGCCACATCTGCCCTGAGGATGAGCAGCTGTCAAAGAGTGTAATGTGCTTTACATTTGCTCATCTATACCTCAAATGAGCCTCTGGGTTGCAACTGAATGTGTTGTACGTGGCAGCAAAAAAGCTCATGTTATGGCTTCATATAGCAGGAAGAGGTTTTGTTATTTCTCACCGGCATAATGACTCTCTACATCTAATTTTTAAAAAGTTGTTTTCGTATTATATGTTTCATTTTCTTTTTTCCCTCCTCCTAATAATGGGAATCAGTAGAAATTAAAACCTGTGTCCTTCATACACCTTCCTCCTCAACAGCCTGAGTTCTGAGTATGTAATATGTCCTTAAATTGATGTTTTTTGATAACCATCTTTGTCCTGATTGCTGTCTCTAGTTATAAATTTCCCTTGCTGAGCCCTGGTCAATATGGATCTTAAGCTCTTTATCTTTTGTGTGTTATCTATCTGCCAGTGCTTCCTATTTAAATGGCAGTGTCTGCCCATGGGTTTTACCTCTGTGCATCAATATTTGATCTCTCGTAAGAACATGTATTTTCTGTATATCTGTGTCTACAAGACTTGCCTATCAAGTCAGATGTTTACCTTCCAAGAGTCTCCCTAGCAGTTTTCCAACATGAACAGGCCCTTCCTCTGCCACTGTCGTGTGCCATTTGCCTGAGTCTTTCCACTTTTGGAGAGCTGACTCTTTAAATGTTGGTAGGTCACATTTTGTGTACACTTTGTGTAGTTCTTGGATGCAGTTTTCAATCACAAAGTGAAATCCAGTGAGAATCAGCACAGAAACCTGTGCTACTCATGAAATCAAAGTACTAATGAACAGGAATTCCTAGCTTGCGTGAGATCATATTCTACCTAGCAGAAAATATAAATTCTGTACAGGCAAGGGATTAGGAGGATGCTATTTCACTGTTCAGTTAGAATCAGAAGTCTCTGAGCACTGGGAAGAATTTCTTCTGTATGAAGATGTGAATACATGCACTCATAAAAGGATGTGCTTCATCCTCACATTAACATTTGACAGTGCCCCCAGAATAAATAGAACAACCTGCACTGTGTCTATAAAAGTTGTGTCTGCACTGTGATTAAAGAAGAAATCAGTGAAGAACCTCCATCCATCTTGTCCTCCCCTGTACGACTGTTTAGTCCACTTTTAGCATAGTGAGCACAGCCTCCACATCCCATAGTGGAGGTAGATCTTGTTTAAGTATGGATAATAACAGGAAAGCTCCAGGCTTTTGGGCCTAATCTGCACTTACTGATTGTACCTGAAACTACTGCCAAGGTGACAAGTATTTTGAGATGTGTAGCTGGAGACAAGGCTGCAATGACAGGGAGGAGATCCCTGAGAAATGACTGCTACAAAATGCTTATCAACACATATGAGTTTCATGCTAAGCAGAAAATATGTCCGGAAAAACTTTCAGAGAAGACTTATCAAACTGAAAAAGGAGTGCCTAAGTGTGCTACAGTAGCTCAGGCAGGAAAAGTGATATTAGAATGTGTTTGGTAAAAATGGCTCAATTCTAATAAAAAAAAAATTAGAGAAGAGGGATTTCTCATATTTAAAACACAGACAGATGTAACTTAAATGCAGCTTGCTATGACACTGTAGCATTCCAAATCAATATTTCCAGCAGAACACAATCACATAAAAGATAAAAAGCCAAAAATAATTTGACAATTTCACAGATAAAAATTCCATCTTATACACCTCATAAGAGTTTACAGGAAATAAAAGCGAGAAAAGTAAATCAGGATGGAAAAAACTGGGCAGTATATTGGCTTAAAATTTTGACCTAAGAAGAAAGCAACATAATCAGAGAACTTATTGCACTTGAAAGAACCATTAAAGTCTTTCAGTCCTGGATTTCAAAATGGAAGGCTTAATAAATCACATTGCCTAACATAACAAAAGGAATACTGAAACACTACATTAATCGTGGTGAGAAAAAATTATATTTTCTGGTTCATCCATCCTTCCAAGATATTTAACCTAACCTTTCCATTTGTACATCACTTGGGTCAGTTGATCAGTTCTTCAAATGGGAGATGCTGGGGTTACAGGTGTACTATGCTGTAGCATGCATGACGGAATGCACATTTCCCAACCCCTGAGAAACAGCTGCGAACACAGAGCATCATGGATATCAGGCTCAAGAGTGAAAACTGCCTGATTTTCTCTCTGAGAAATGAACTATGTTGACCACCTTTCAAACTGCTACAAAGAAGAATAGTGGAAATTGTATGGCCTTGTTAAATCTTTGTTATCAATGGAAGAATTAAAAGTAAAAAAACCAAAACGTGAGGCAAATAGATGACCTAGAAAAAGAAAGGGGATGAAAACAATTTGTGCCTCCATCCTGAATCTCATTAGCCTTTATGTGAGCAGTCTTTTACTCAGACAAAACCAAAAGAATAAAGAATGTCTTGTAAGACACAAATGTGTGCTTGAAGACCTTATCCTCCCACAACCTGAACTACATTGTTCTCAAAGAAATTTATGCTCACTCAATACAGCCTACTCTAATAAGCAATGTTATTTTGCAGTCCCAAAACAGACAATCAAGATCAAAATCTTAATGCTATCTAGGGTTGACCACAGCTTCTATTCCATAAGTTAAGCTTCACAGTATATGTGTTTTACTTAGAAGTAACTATCAAAATATTGCAAGAAGAAAAATACACCAACCTATAGACGGGCTCCATCCCCAAGGAAATAACTCTCTAATATCCAATTCTCCAGCAGAACTGCTTTTGTGACCTTTCTCAAGGTTTTTAAAACTCCTCTGACAACATAATGGAATCTGGGCAACTTATGGAATTATTGTAGAATCATTTAGCCTGGAAAGGACCTCATGAGGTTTCTAGTCTAACTCCCTGCTCCAAGCAGAGCCAATGCTGAATTTAGACTAGGTTGCTTATGGGTTCATGCAGGCAGGTCTTGTAAACCTCCAAGGAGAGAGATCCCACAATCACACAGCCTTGTTCTAATGCTTAATTATTCCCATAGTAATTTTTTAATTTTTCATTCTATTTAAACAGAATTAACACTGTGTCAATTCATTACCATTTTGTCTCAGTCTTCTCCTGTGCACCTCAGTAAAGAGCTTGGTTCTCTCTTTCTTTGTGATCTTGTGTATACCTGCAGACTGCTCTAACATCTCCCCAAAAACTTCCTTTCTCCAATCTAATGATCTCAGTTCCCTCAGCCTTCCCCACAGGACATGTGCTTCAGTGACACTGGATACTCACTGGAGCCATCGGGTGACAAGTACACCTACACTGCAACAGCAGCTTCCGGTGGGACACCAGAATGTGCTGCTCTCTGTGGAATGGACACCTCAGCCAATGCAGCAAACATTTCCATTTCCCCACTTCCCAAAGCTGTATCATTCCAAAATAAAGCCTCAAGGCTTCACACAGCCTCAAACCTCACACACTTCACCCTTAAGACTGGCATGTCATCTGATATCTCTGCCTGCAGTAAACAGTCCTACTTGGAGAGTGGGGTTCAAGAACTGTGATTTTGTCTGCAAGAATGCAAATCATATCTTTTTGTCTTAGTCTGGTCTATCTAACAAGCCAGAGTCAGTTGTCATTGCCATTTTTGCAACATGGATGGCCAGCTCCAGTGGATCCAGAACTGAGGACAGCAGTTGAGTGATGCCTAATGGATAGCAGATGTAATTATCACTGCTCTATTGGCTTCCTGTAGAATATCAAATATCAGGTTGATTTTCCTTTGCTTTGTAGAAGTTTTGTCATTTCATGAAATAAATATGCATTAATAGTCTCTGTTGCAGACAAGAGATGCTCCAGTACGTTGAAAGACACTGCTCCCTTTCAACCTATGGACGCTGTGGAACTTTGGTAATGATAAGTGCCTAAACTGTGTCTGGAGAACTTGATTTCAGACTGTGTGATTCCCTAGAGTAGGAGCGTAAATCCCTTTTATTTGTTAGCTTTGGACTCCAGATTTTCTGTTTATGACAGACGAGGGAAGATAAAAGGTATTTTAGCAATGATTTACAACTGTTTTTTAAACCCTTAGTGACAAAACTAAATACCACCTTTTATCAAGATGCTTGATCCTCTTGTTAAAGTACTTCTTGTCACTTTTTTTCCTTAGGGAAATGAATTGGGAAGGAGTCCTCTAGACCTCTTCTCACAGGAGTTGTGTGATCACATTTGTTGGTTTGGTTACATAGAAGATGTTTTCTCAAGGTTGATTTACTTTTACTGATCTGTTCATATGAATTTGCTCTCTCAGACTGGCCCAGCTCAATCAGATCTGGTGACAGTGCCAAGTAATATTCCCATTCCTCAAGTGAACACACTTCCTCAGGAGTGCCAGAGGACCGTGATAGAAATGGCAATGCAGGTACTGTAAATTGGATGATAAATTTAGTCTGGGATCAAGTGTTTGGGAAGTGATATCTGAAGGAGAAGCAGAGACCACGTATGAGCAAGATAACACAACCCAAGGGAAAATATGGCAGATCCTGGAACAGCAATATTTGGACAGCTTCCTGCCTCCATCCTCATTCCAGAAGGAGGCTGTTTACAGCATTCTCCACCCTTCACCTCTACTTCTCTCAGACAACCTGGATCAAATAAGTAGAAAACAAACGCCATCATTGTTCTTAAGCAAGAGGCTTTTTAAAATTGTGTGAATTAGAGGTAGAATTTGAATAGCAATGGAAGGAATTCTGTGTTTCCTAATTCTGATGTGCAATTGCTCATCTGCAAAGTGGCATTGTAGAGAAAAGCCACCAATAGATAAAGCTGGGTATTTTTTTCTTCATTTTAACACTTGAATTATCTTTGTTTTATTTTTGAGAAATTCTTTAAGTGATACTTTCATACTCTGTGTCTATTTTGCCATTTTATTGTTTCATTATGAGCAGGAAGATGTAATGGGTTAATTTGTACTGGTAATGCCAAGGTACCTGGAAAGTTTCCTCGGTCAAAAAGGTAGAAATGAAATCCTGCTTGTATTGATTTTGGTCTTATTTTTATTCAGTTCTAATCCATCACAGCCTTGCTTTTTTATTTTCCGATTTCTGAGTACTAAGAAGGAAAATTCAGAAAGCCTTTAGAGTTATGGTAAGGGGCAAGGTAAACAGAACTGGGCTCTACAGCAAATCAGTTGGCTCCAAGGAAGCTCAGCCATCATCCTCCTAATACCTGGGACGGGGTTTGCTGCCCTCCTGTCGCTTGGAGACAGACTGTCTCATTAGGAGCTGAAAGCCCAGTCCTGTAACTTTAGTAAATCAAAGTTTCTTTCAACAAATTAAAGCACTGGTCTGCTTATTCCCCAGAGATGGTGAGTGATGTTATTTTAATAAGAAGAAGCAGGAACTAATGGCCTGATGTGTTTGTGCACCAAAATGCAGTAAGTATCTTAAAACACGGCTGAGCTGGAGCACATAAAGTTCACAGATCTGGGTGATTACAGGAGCCTTACAGTAACATCGAATACAGCAAAGAATATTAAGCTGAAAAAATATTTTTTCTTTTTTCCCCTCATTTTTTGATACAGTTCCTCTACCCACCATACTCTCTTGCAACCCTTCTGTGCTTTGTATGGCCCCAGCTGATTACAGCACATATCAAAGAACACAAAATGTCTTATGCAGGATTATTTTCTTCTTCTTTAATGGATATGCTGCAAATATAGCAGTACATTTGTTTGAAAGTATCCTTCTCTCCTTTCACAGTCACTATAAGAATTTACTTAGGGAGCTCCCCTTTTTCATTGAATTATAGGACTGCTGAGAGTTATTTATGACAGAAATCAATATATTCAAACAATCCATTGATGTTGGTCTCTGATGATTGAATTTGGATATATTCAAGATGTGATAAGCATAGTCTGCCAAAGTCAACACTTTGATGTCTATTTCCTATTAACCATACATGGTCTTCATTTCCTAATTCAGGACAGCAGTTTTTGTTGGTGAGAGGGAGAGTGCAACACACTCAGTTCATTTTAGTTTTACAGCAGGATGTATAGTCAGGTCTGGATGGCTGTGGTTATTTCGCCATATTCTTTGAGAATAAAATCACTGTTCAGCCAAAGAGCATATTATCTTTTGATCTGTGTGCTTCATTGGGTTGTCTGATTTTGTGCTCTCTTCCCAGCCATTAATAAACCACGATTAGATGTGAAAAGTGAATGTAGTTTGGCAAATGAAGTTTTGATACAGTAAAGGAAGAGGAGGGGGGAGTGGGAAGAACATTACATTTTTCTGCTGAGGGAAAGCAGATTTCCTTAAAGCATTAGTTAAGGAAAACAAGATTTTCTGAAACAGAATCATTTTCAGGAATGGGGCTTTTGTTTGGTTTGGTTGTAAACTCAATAACTCAGGTTTACTTGCAGCTTGTTTGACTCAATCACAGCTTCAGCCTGAGCCTAGATGGTCTTTCAGAAAATATGCTTCAAACAAACACATTTTGTTGAGTCTAGTTCATCCACAAGCAGCTTTTAGTTAATCATCTGGAGCTTGAATCACAATGGAGTTTGGGTTTTTGTATTTTCAATGCAACACTAAATCTGACACTAAATCTAGGCTTCAAAAAATATTTTTTTATGGCCTATCCCCCTCTAGAGAATGATTTCTATTCACTGGAATTTATAGTAACATGTTCTTTTAGACAGATATATTTTGTTTGCATTGGACATTTGTGTTGATTTGGGCTGGAATAGAGTTAGTTTTCTCTTTAGTAGTTAGTACGGGGCCATGTTTTGGATTTGTGCTGGAAATGGTGTTGATGACTCAGGGATATTTTAGCTACTGCTGAGCAGAGCTTGCACCAAGCCAAGGCTTTTTCTGCCTCTCACGCCACATCACCAGGGAGTGGGCTGGGGGTGCACAAGAAGTTGGGAGGGGACACAGCTGGGACAGCTGATCCCAAATAACCCAAGGGGTATTCCATACAATATGATGTCATGCTCAGTGTATAAAGCTGGGGAAGAAGGAGGAAAGGGGGGATATTTGGAGGGATGGAGTTTGTTTTCCCCATTCCCTGTTATGTTGGATGGAGCCCTGCCTTCCTGGAGATGGCTGAGCACTTGCCTGCCCATGGGAAGTGGAGGATGAATTCCTTGTTTTGCTTTGTTTGTGTGTGTGGCTTTTGCTTTACCTGTTAAACTCTATCTCAGCCCACAGGTTATCTCAGTTTTACCCTCCTGATTCTCTCCTCCCTCCAGCAATGGGCGAGTGGCTGTGTGGGGCTTTGCTGCCAACTGGAGTAAACTCACAATAGTCCTTTTCACAATTATGCAACATGTATAGGAAAAAAAAGATTGTTAACATAAAATGTCTCCAAAGCCACATATGTATTACTGAGATTGAAAATGTTAATCATTATCTGACAGTTTATAAACTAAACATCATGAAATTAAAACAGCTCAAAGTTAGTATGGTCCTGTCATCAGAAGTCAAAAAGAGACCACAAAATCAGCATATGTTTTTCTATGTAGGAATGTGCATAAAATTTGCAGTGTCAGGGACATTTCTGTTAGAAAAGATTGCGATCTCAGGTTCTCTCCTCCTTTAAGAGGTCAGTGACTTACTCCTGAGTCAAGCCTCTGTCACAAGTCTCTCTTCTATATTCTATTCCAGACATTCTCCATATCTGTGTGGCAGTATCTTAAACAGTCATCTCAGATATAGGCTTGTATTTCCTCTAAGCTACAACAGGTTCAGTATTGAGAAGACAGGTTAATGCAGCTCAAACTATCCAGCAAACTTCTCACTGGAATTCACTTCTGCCAGAAAAGTGTGCTTTCACAGCAGAAGACTAATGGATGAGCCAGGAGAGCATTGAGATTCTTCCCTTTCAAAATCTAATTTTAAAAGGGAGATAAATAGTTGTGGAATACTGCTGCATCTAACACTGCTTTTCAAAGTATGCAAAGGTACCAAATCACAACTTGAAAGGTTCCTCCCATCAAGGGGCAAATGTTGAACAGGATCCAACTGAAGTCACTACTTATTAGTGGAACCTTTTGTCACTTTTCCAGCAGCTGGTGCAACACATTGACTTCCTTTAGCATAATTAACATCCTTAAAAGGAACACTTACTACATAAAGATCTAACAAGGATATCAGAGTTTAGAAAACACCAGATGGATTCTAAGGCTTTTGAATCCCTTTGGAAAAACAAGAAAGCAAGTTAATATTGTCTAGGCCATATCCATAGCATGATTATATCCTGTGAAGTCATTCCAGACCAAATTCACAATGCAATTAATTTTCATGGAGAAACAGTCAGATTGGATTTAGCCTAGTAAAGTATTAATGTCTTCAGCAACAAACCAAACTGTACTAACAAGTCGATGATGAAAAATGATAATCAGTTTCCCTGCTTAAACAAACCCTGTGAGGCAAAATAAATTGTAGCATTCTCCTGGTCTGAAGCCCAGTTTTCCTTTTGTCTGCTTTTGATCTCAAAAAATTTAAGCATTCAGAAAAAAAACCTACGATCCTTTGGATGCTGGAAAGCTGCTGAGAAATCCCTTTGGACTTGGCAGGGACCATCTGTTGCCCACACGTGCAAGTGGTTTTCTCTCAATTAGTGAGTGACACAATGCACTCGGCCAAGGAATGTCCAGCCCAGCTTCTGGCAGGCAGTGACAAAATGCAGAGGGGCATTTTGGGACCGAGGAATTCCACAGTGGCACAGGCAGGTCTGGCTACAGGTGGCTGTGGTTCATGAAACAGCAGCACGGTAAGGGCTATGACGGTCCTAGAAGCACTAGTTTGGTGTTTGGTATGACCTCCCATACTCTTATCTGTGCCCTGCAACAGCTCTTGAACTGGCCCAAATGTTTGGGGTTTTTTATTTATTTTCAGTCGTGTGATTGTCTAAGGGCTGCTGCTTTAAATTATGTGCAGTTATTTCTCCTTCACAAGAATCGTGCACCAGAAGAGCTGCAGCAGGTAGATGTAAAAACAACAACTAAAGGGTTTTGAGCCCACCTGCTTTCAAAGGGAATTTCTAACCTCACATCTGTATTGACAAGTTCATCCCTCATGCACAGAATATTTCTGGCTCTTTTGACAAAGTATTTAATTGAGGTTTGTGAAGTGCACTTAAGAAAAATTAACATCTGACCAAAAACTTGGTAACTGTGGTGTTTTCTCAAAAGGCTTGGCACAACCAATGGAAACCAGATGTGACTGAATAGTGCTGTTAATGGAAGCTCTGGTCTGGTAATTAAGACTCCGTGGTATGTACAATTCCCTATTCTAGGGGAGGGAGTGAGGAGGTCTCTCTGTGAGTCTGGTGTCTGCAGAGTCCTGCAGTCAGCAGTCTGGATGAGGAGATATTTGGAAAAGACATGGTGCATGTCATGTTTTTTCTTCATACATTTGGTTATTAGTTAAAAAGTTGAAAGGAAACCACAGAGGTACCAGGCACGGGGCAAATACTTCATAGCTACAACGTGTGTTAGAAGAGAAACTGAGCATTTTAGAATCCCTTGGTTTGTCAGCTGGTTGAAATTGTGCTGAATTGTCTTTTTACTCTTCAGGAAAATATTGGACAAATTTGCTTTTCTGCCTCTTTTAGATTATTCATCAGGAAAAAATGATGTATATTTGGGCTATCAGCATCAACAAAAAAAAATAAAAACACAAAATTAATGTAATACTCCTCAGTCTGTCAGAATTCATCTGAGGAACTTATTGACATGCAGTAATACTAATTCCAAGAGATTCACAGTACACCAGAAAGGCTGAATAAGTCCATGAAGTTAAGAGCATCCAAAATTACTGTAATAAATATTGTTAAAGCTCAGTGTTTTTAGAGATGTAAAACATCAAGCTTCTGGATGTAAACCATCCACTTGGAATTAGAAACTGGGAAGATACCCAGGGGATAATAAGTCTTTTTGTACTTTTTGCAGCAGTAATCAAAACATAGAGACATTGAAACATGGAAACTCTGTGGGATCATGGAAGCAGTATGATCATTTAAACTGACAATGAGCCTGTTTCTCAGTGTTCTTATCTCTAAAATGAGCTGAATAAATGCCTGTGGAATTTCATCATTTGTATTGTTGCTCCCCAACTTGAAAGAAATGAGAAAACAAAAAACCCCCATTTTTCTCCAAGAAGACATTTGATATTCTAACAGTGAAAACAAAAAACCCCCATTTTTCTCCAAGAAGACATTTGATATTCTAACAGTGAAAACAAAAAACCCCCATTTTTCTCCAAGAAGACATTTGATATTCTAACAGTGCTCTCTGTTTTCATTCCTTCTCATCTGTTTTATTTTCTTTTTTTAACTAAGCAGCATTCTTTTTCTTGGGTTTATAATTTAAATAAAGAGTCTGAGATCTGAGATCAAGTAACAAAAATGTAATAGCTGAGATTTATAAAGTTATACTGGCACCATGTTATTACCTGTACAAAGGCCTGATGCAACAACAGATAATTGCAGAAGTATTTCCTCTTTAGACGATATTAATGATAAGTAATTGATAATATAGCTCAAGATAAAATCAGATAAAATTCAGTTTTCTACTGAGATCTAAGTATGCCCAAATGTGCGCTATGTATTGATTCTATAACCAAAGTCCTGATTTAAGAACATTCTTTAAATCCTTCATTTTCCTCTCTATCCTTTCAATTTACCTAATTGTACATTAACCAAGCCTAAATTAATAAAATGTGTGACAGTGTCAGAGTGTTTTCTACACTACTGTGTGATCTGTGAAGGTTGTCTATTTTCCAGAAGGAATACCAGACAGCCTTTAAAGAAAATCAGCAATTACAAACAAATGCTAATTACTCCAAGCAACATGTTTCTGAGAAAATTAAAAAAAAATTAGTGGCATAACATGTTAAATTTTGCATAAAATCACATTAAGAGCTGCTCCTTCCTCTCTCCTTCTCATTTCACCACCAAAGAGACTGGACAGAATTCCCATTTATGGATGAAGAAAAGCAACATGTAGTGTAATACTTCTATTTATTTGTAGAGTTTATACAGTATTCTTCTGGGGAAAAGAAAACAAAATAACTCTGTTTGCATGGGAATCACATACTTTGAATTATGGAAAAGCATTTTCTAAATTCCCATGATTTACATTTTGACCAGTATACTTATTTTGAGAAATAAATATGCCATCATCATGCAAATCAACCACTGTAAAGAATTCATAAACAAGAACAAAAAAGAAAAAAGCAACCAGCAACTGTGGCATCTTTGCACTACAAGTTGCAGAGATGCTTTTCTTGAGCAGAACTAGCAATAATGGATAGAAATGGGCACCAGGAGTGACAATATTTGGAACTGCCTAGAAGCCAAAGAAAATAAAAACATGGCTCTTGACTTGCATATAATACCAGATTTTCTGGCAACCAAAGGTGTTTTTGGTTTGATTTCAGGTCATAGGGGAAAGACAGGAAGAAAAAGTTATTTTTGTTCTCTGCTCTGGAGAAAATTCTTCTGTATTCGTTTAAAAATGGCCTGAATTTCCACGCCTGCTTTCAAACTTTTTCTAGGACTTAGAAATAGCTCAAAATACTTTGTACAGGCTCTTGCACCAATACTGTAGCGTTGGTTTTGACTTAGCTTAACACTTCAGTTTAATGCTTTAGACTATAAAATTATTCCTCCTCTACAGTCAGTTTGACTCCCAGCAGGGTTTTAAGTGAGACAAAAAAGCTTCAGGGAGGAAATAGAGAAATCAAATGGTAAAGCTTTAGGAGTAATACGCTATTAAATAATAGATACGAGGGACAGTGTTAAGATTTATTTTCTGCACAGGTGTGGAAGGCAATGGAAAACAAAGCACATGCAGGAAAGAGAGATAAGCATGCAATTTCAGTTCTGGCAAATCTGCACCGGGACAGGAACAAATTGTTTTAAATTTGCAGTACCTGAGTCTTGAGTCCATAGCAGCTTTCCAGAGTCCACTCCTTCCTAAGAAATCTCAGTTCTCCTGAAGTGGTTTCCATGGTTACATAAAACCACACGTCTGGTTTCTTCCATCAGGTAAAATACCTGTGAAAGCACCTGATGATTTTGTATGTGAAGGAGGCAGTTGATTAAATGTTTATCTCTATGAAAATGTCTGTATGGCCATGCACAACTTCTGCTCACTTCAGTCTCTCAGTTTGGGTAAAGCCAGCACAAAAACACCAGGCTGCCTGGTTGAAAGAGCTGGCTGCAGGGCTAGCTGGAACGTTTTGAGCAGAGAAAGCCACCACAGGTAAAAGGTGCGTTCACTTTTCAGACAGAAAACTGTAGCCTGCGTGCATGGTGAACGTGACCGCTGCTAGTAGTTTTTGTATTTGAACTAACACGTGCTAGAGCAGCAGAGAAGGACTTTAGCGGGGTGGGAGGGAATATCTGACAAGGTGGCCCTGCCAGAGCACGCACTGTGTGGTCACCCAGGGTATTTGAGGAAGCATTGAAGAGGGACCTTTGTCTGGCAGCAAAAAAGAACAAATAAGTCTCCAGAATGACCAGGCAGCAGGGTCTTATTTTCATTTGACCAGCTTTGACAATTGTTGTCTCTTTTAGACAGGAATTTAAATTCTTTTATTTTTATTTATTCAGCTTGGTTAGGGGAGAAAAAAACCCAGTCTCATATGTAAATGTTAGACCTTTTCTTCTTCTTGAAAGGGGAACAGTCCTTTTTTTCTGTGAGATTGTTACAAGTTTTCAGAAGGAAAAGGTGCTTTCTTAAATAATACAAAGTAATAACTGGGTTCAAAAAATTAGTGTGGAAAATCGTTTTAATATCTGAATTCTGAAACGTTTTTTTTTCAGCTGTCTCTGGTAGCCTTTCCCTTACACAAATTCTTGTCATCCACAGGTGTCAAGGAAAAGAATAAAAATAGAATAAAATTGAGATTCAGATAAAAGAAATTACTTGTCTAAGGATCTTCACAATGATGCAGGCAGAAACAGAATCCCAATCCTTTCAGTTATCTGCAGTCCAAAAGAGATTATATGACCACCTGATATTTCTCATTGTGTCATTCTTTTGCCTGGTTTCAAGACAACTGTCCTCTACTCTGTAATCATTGTCATTTTCCTGAAATATCCTCTCGAAGTCTCTAGTTGAAATCCTGACTTGAGGTTTTTTTCACCTGTCTAGTGGGTGATTCAGCCCAGCAGGATCTGGTCATATGGTGATCTTCAAAAGAAGTACTAATTGCATTGCCTGAGTAAATAGATGCACTGTCAAATGCTGAAACTGAGAATACACACACAGCCCTGTGTTCAGAGCTGTGCTCTGCAACCTAATTAAAAAAATACCCTAAACTTCTCCCTGTAGAGCAGTAAAATCTCTGTGGATCCTGGACTGTCAGGTAGACACTAATTGACAACAAGAGCAGCCTGTGAGAGACTGGACACCCCGTGGAACATCCTCGCTCTGGTGAAAAAGAGGCTGTGAGATAGAAGTTATGGTGCCTGCCTGGATGGCAGACCCTTTGTGCCAGTCACTTAAGAGAAGCCTGCAAAGTTATGTCCTTTCAAAATGCTATTTTCACAGCAAATCTCTCACCAGCTGTCACAAATGCACTGAAGACTGTGACAAAACACCTTTGCCTGGATTGAATTTTTGTGATGCTCAGGGGAAGCAAACAACTGGTTTCTAAACCTGTCATCTGTTTGTCACCATTCACTAACAGGGGGCTTTGCTGGTAGGAGGAAGCAGGCCTTTTGCTGAAGACTCCCTTCATGCCTCTGTCTCTTGAGCATCCTCTGGGAGGGATGCTACCCTGATGCCTTTTGAGCTGCAGAGAAGGAAGGTAAAGAGCTGTGATAACTCCATGTCTTCGGCCACATGTTTTGAAGTGCGTTCATACAATATTTTGCTTTCAGAGCGAATTCTCCTACTCATGTCCTGCTGGCAGATTTTCTCGTGATTAGAATTTGTTCTGTCCGCCAGAGATGCAATGTTTGTGATGTATCCCCATGGGGAATGCAAAAATGCTTCATCAGAAGGGGCTCCTCAAGTAAAAATGTACCAGCTCTGAATGAACTATATAATACAGACACCAGCCAACTGCTTAGAAGTACATTCTATTTTCTCTTTGCTGCCTATCTCTTCTCAGAAAACAGCAGCCTACAGCTCTAAGCATCCTTTTGTGGAGACCAGTTTGTCATTCCTATTGTTAGTACAATTCTTCTAAGATAAAAAACCCCTTATGATTAAGGACCTTTAATGGCTATGCAGCAGAATCTAGCCCTCTAAATCAAAAAAGGTTGCTCAGAAAATCCTCTTCCAGTGAAAAAAAAAAGCAGAATCATCCCCCCAACTAAATCCCCCACGAGGAATATAATTTTGAAGTGAGTTCATTGCATAATCCCTGCTCTTTTTTTGCCTGGTTCCACTCATTGATTCAAGCTAGCAGTTGGGTAGCAGGTATATTTGTGAAAACATAGAGCAAATGTTTTGTTTTCCTTTGGGGAGACAGTGAAGTATGGCACCACACTTATTCGTGCTGCGCTTCCCAGGCTGGCTTGTTCAGCTCTCTAATCAGGTAGCTCTGGGTGAGTTCTGCCACTGATGATTTTTTCATCCAGCTGTATCCAAACAAAAAAACTTGTTTTGCAAATACATAACCTGAATAGAAAATACAAAGTTTAATTACTTTCAGGTCATATTGACTACAATTTACCCAAGATCTTGAGAGCTGTAGGAAGGTCTAGAGAGTATTTCCAAACATTGATTTAATAAATCCTGGAAAACATTATTCCACTAAAAACTTGTTCTGAAAGGTGTTTATTTTTTATTTTCTGTTTATCATTAATGTTCAACTTTACAGGATCAAGTCAGGAACACAAACATCAACAGGTAACTCAAGTGGCCAAACTTGTAACATAGGTACAGAAAAAATGAAAAAAAACCCAATGAACTTCTCACAAACAAGCCAGAGATTGAATGGCTACTTCTTCATGCTAAAATAATATGTTAAAAACAAACTTAGAAAGGAAACCAAGATTAAAAGCTTGTAAAATGATACTACACTAACTCCAGGAAGAATATTATTTATAAAGTTTTGGAATAGGTTTGCTTGATGATCCAGTCTACCCATTAGTGTGGCTAGGGTACTGCTAATTGACTCATGATAATTAATTTGTTCTCAAAGCATGAATAGTGCTCTGGGTGCTTAGCAAACAATCCAGGTGGCTATAAAGCCAGGATACTTGCTGTGAGGAGACTTATGGTCTAATTATCTAACAGTAATATGTTCCAGGATCACAGTGCCAAAAAAGAACAATCTTTATCTTGCTCCATTTTAATCTTTCTGTTTAATGGCTCAGGAATGGTGAAGAGCTAACCACTCTTCATTAGATAGGAATAGAAGAAATCCTAACATTCTTTCTGCATTCTTCATGGCACCAGTTTGGGAATGACTGACAGCATTGCTGGTCACCCTCCATGGTAATATTCAGTGTATTAGGACAGAGGAGGGAGGGCAAACTCCCTTGCTGCTAGTGGAACATGGTGGGTTTGATGGGGTATGCATGGGATGTGAGAAATGGCTCTGTGCTGAATGAGGGGATGTGAGTGAGCTGAGAATTATGTCATACTCTCAAAACAAGTTGGAGATCCAGACGGTTTTCTGTTAACTAAGCATCTGCAAAGCCTACGTTTGTGAAAACAAACCAAAACATAAAACCCCCCTGCAGTGGTGTGTCCCTGTTTGGACCAGTGTGGTTTTAAATTCCAGCTGGAAGCTGTTGCACTGACATTAGAGCATGTCTGCTACTCAATGCAGATTTTTCAAGCAAGTGGGCCATGTATGGCCATATATTAAAAATACTAGGGGACAAATGTGCCATTTGTGGTAGATTAATGAGAAGGATATTGTTTATTCCTCTGGAAAGGACTGGTGAAGCACAGGGAGGAGTTTATCCCTGACATTCTGAGTTTCAGTGAGTATATATGTGACTTGTATGCTTAGAAATCCATCCTTCTGAATTTCAGGCCAAGCCAAAGGAACCTTCCTTTAGTAACACTCTCTATACCTTGCAGTCCTACATGACTGCATGTTACAGTTGTCTCACATGACCGGTTTTTTTCAGATGCTGAACTCTAGCCTGGTAGCAAAAGCGTGTGTGGTTTGCCACAGGTTTTAAAAGGTTTACTCGGAGAGTCAGACTCAGTGTCTGTGTCAGTATTGTAGAACCCTGCTTTGCCACACACAGTGTGTGGGAAGAAGAGCAGAGAGCTGTCTAGGTCCTTTTCGTGGATTCCACTGGAGAAGAACGGCTCTCCTGAAAAGAGCAAGACTCCTTCCAAGATCTGGATTTACATGTCTTTGCACTTTTGGGATTTATACCTTTCCTCAGATCCTTTACGTCTTCCCCCTAGTAAACAAAACTTCTCTTCCCCATCTCCCATTCTCCTTAGTTTCTTCAGGAATTTTCATCTCTAAGCAGATTAAACGTATTTTACATTATATTAAAAGTGTAAATTTGAGCATGAGAAACCCTGCTAACGTGAACATTGAACTTTTCTACGCACTCCTGAATCAGCACGGTAGCACAGTTCAGTGCTGTGCCTCTGTGCAATGTACATGTATTTCAGCAAGCTGACCTAAAGCTGGCTTGTTTTCAGGTATTCTCATTTTGGGTCATTATCTCCCCTTCTGCTTCACAACTTGTCAAACAACTGCTCAAGCAGAAAAAGATCTACAGTAAGCCTTCAGAGTGGCACATTATTTATTGCTAGTGGGAAACTGCAGATCAATTAACTTCATTCCCAGAAAAAAACCCCAGAAAACAAACAAAACCCCCCGCTAATGGCAGCGTGTATACACTCATCTCGAAGTGCTCAGTTTGCACAGGGATCCTTCTCTCTGGTGGCTGTCTGTCCTCACTGCTTATCTGCAGATGCATACGCAGGCACTGGCTGCTGCTTTCCTGTTGTCCCTCATTGAGTGAAGAAGCTCAGCTGCAGGAGGAAAACTTGAAAACCCTCGGTTTCTGTTCTTACAGACAGCATGGGTGCAATTGCACATGGCTTGCTCAGAGACCCCTGATGTAACACAGTAAGCACTGCACGATCCTCAGTGCTTTCCAGAATGTCCTGGTCTGACGTACCCAACACCCAGGTGCCGGATAAACCATCTACATCTTTACTTTCCCCACAAAGAGAGCATAGGCATAATTATTTTTATTCATATATCTGCATATGTAGAGACATAAATCTGTTAATATGCAACTGTACAGTTAAAGAGCTGCTGCCATCACCTGGACTTTACGATGTCCCTTTTGGATTATACACATTGCAGAGAGTAAGGGAGGTCTGACAGGCACTTTGTTTCTCTAGTTCTCAAACACTTTTACCTTGATAAGGATTTTCCAATCAATGCCTTCCACTATCTTCCAGCAATGTTAATTGAAGGTGTATTCACATCAAACACTTCTATCTTATCTGAAGAAGGTGCATGGAGCAGAATTCCAGTACAATAGAAATAGTAATATTCTGAGACTAATTATATTCACACTTCATGCACTGCTAGAATTACTTGCAAGTTAAAACTATCAAATGCTGCAGTTGTTGTGTCTCTGGATTAGTGATGAAAAAACATTTAATATCAGCTGGTAGATGGGAATGTCCCTCACTCTCTGAGGTGGGTTTTACATTATTTAGTACTGTTTATGAAATAGTAAAGTTTTATACTTTTTTCAGGAAATTAATATTCATCTGATATGGAGGAAAAAAAGGTTTTCTGAGGAGTAAGATTCTTTTTCTTAAAGATCAAGAGAAAATCAAGTTTTGGACACCCTTTCTACCCCAGAGGGAACAGAAAGGCATGGATACACTTCTACCTTAATATTGCAGGTTATCTGATTAAAGTTCTTCAGAGAGCCTTCTTGGTTGGTGCAGTAGGGTTTCTGCTTTGATGGTCACATTCTCTGAGCCTGTACATTCTCCACACAGCCTTGCTCATCCTTCTGGCCCTCCAGCAGGGCAGAAGGGCCACAGCCCAGCCCGACTGTCCTTGGCACACCCTGGGAGCTCTCCTGGCTGCTCAGCTGTGGGGTGTTCACCACCACGTGCCGGAGCTGCAAAGCACTTATGCAGCAGCTTGAGGGACACCAGCTCCTGCACTAATAAATGATGGGCTGAATTTCTTTTTGTTTTATTGGGATGGGACTACGTTTAGTTAGAAGTTATTTAGTTTCCCCTGTGGTGATTGGTATCTGCTGTCTCACTGGGATGATGACAATTGCCTGAGCTTTCCCTGCTGGAAAGGGAAACGGAAAAGAAGTTGAGGATGCTCATCCTCATTCTGCTTCACTCTTATCCCTTCAGATACAGCTTAGGTCTGACTGTGTCCAGGAGCCAGGCAGAGACACAATGCAAAATTATTTGGACCATAGGACTGAAACTAGTGCTGTTGCAGATGTGATGAATATTCTTAGAAATTTTTATTCCAGTTTATCTTCTCTAAAAAGATCTGAGATGCTTCCAGAGTGCATTCCTTTGGGAAGCAAGACAACAGTAAAGGGACTATGGGAGACTCCATATGAGACAGAGACTCTGGTCTCCAGGGAAGAAATGGAGCAACACTGAAATCTGAACCATTTTAAGAGTTGTTGCAACAAAAGTCGTGAAACACATATGAGCAGAACCTCACTGGGGGATATTCTGAACATCTAGGGAGGAGTCACATAATTTCCGTGTTTCCTTCCCCCAGCAACCTTTGTGGTCTGTGGATTGAAGATCTGCATTTCTTGAATTTCCTATGAAATATGAGTTGTTATCCTACCTAGGAATGTAGGAATTCCTTTATGACTTTAGCTTTATGAGTGTGACTGTGGTATTTTGGAAAGAGAAAAATTAAAGTAGATACAGATCTCTGATTTTTATCCAAATGATTAAATCAGTAAGAGCTGGGAGAAAGTCAGGACTTTCAAGGGTCACTTAAAATAAGTTACTGTTTTGGGTGGCAGGAAAATTTAGGCTGACAGAAACTACTGAAATCAGGCAATTGAGGGAGTTATGGTCATTAACACTAATAATGAGTAGGATTATACTTAAAAGAAGTACTGAACTCAAAGAGGTCAGCAATAGACCTCAGATTAACCCAAATGGAGCAGAATCAAACACATTAGTGGTTCCTGCAGTTCTGCGAAATATTTCAAACATCAGCAGCAGCATCTCTTGATTACTAATTACAAATTATGGACATACAAAACTCTAATTTAAATTGAAGTTGCTCGTAGTGAAGTAGGGCTGCATTGATTAATTGATTAATTCAGAACTCCTCCTGCTGGGCAGGTACAACACAACTAGAAGCAACGCAAACCCCAATGAAATAAGATACAAATTAAGATTTTCTTTCTTTACTTACCTTTCTGTAACAAGTTTCCTCTGCGGCTAAAGGATATCATGTTTTAAGATGACAGTTTTGCACTTCTGGAGAAGGATGCCCCAGGTTTGTTTGCTGTTGAAGTCAGTACTTATTGATACACCTGTGTTTGTTAGGCACTGTTCTTTCTGTCTGAAGGGATGAGCTCAGTAATGTGTGGGGAACTGCCTCAAGACTATTCAGTTCCCATCCTCTTTACTAAGGATGCCAAACCGCTGAAGGATTATGTGATGTCTGTATTTTTGTTGAGGATAAAGATAAACCAGCAACAAGCCTGTCCTAACAGTCAAAGGGAACTCATATACTTCTTGCTTCTGGCAGTTGTTAACTTGAATTAGATTCAAATCAGTGAAATGCCCTAAACACTCTTTGTCTCTTGGACAGTTATTTCATAATTATTTTTAATATCTTTGGACAAACTTTATTGGGCAGGAAAATGCATGTACTTGTGTGTTGTATAACTCTAAATTGAAATTGTTTAGGATTTTGAAATCAGTGAATCATGGACATAGGGTTTTGACAGGTCGATAAACACTTAAGGAAGAGAGAGACTTCTTTTAAGGAAATATAACTTTTTATGTAACTATAAAGTTGAGAATTAGTCTGAATTAATTTCTAAGGTCTAAGGTCCAAAGTAGGAAGTATAACTGCTGCTTTGATAACCAGGACTGCTTTCAAATCCATGCTCCCTGCTACAAGAATAGCAGGAGTATGCAGTGCAGAGCCAAGAGGTCACTCCTTAGAGAATGTGCCCTAAAGCCAGCCAAGGAACAGAGACTGGGATGAAGGAGCAACCCTGCACAGCTGATCTGTACCTCACTTTGACACGGCTTTGCTGGAAGGGTGCTTGTAGCAAAGTCACACTGTTGTGAAGGTAATGAAGTACTGAAACATGCCTTTGCCTTGATTCACAGCATTTTCTCTTCAACACAGAGGAGAACTTTGGAGAAAAAACAATTCTTTTCTTATCAATTTTTTTATCTTCCTCCCCAGTAAAGACGTTATGAAGTAAAACAGTAGTTTTGCCTTTGCTACTCTCTGCTAACGGAAGTTGCTGTGCATCAATATCATCGTGCTGCTGCTGCAACAAGATGTGTTGAATTACAGAAGCAAAATTGTGAAAGAGTCTTCATGGGTGGTCTACAGCAGGATGAAGTATACTGTGAAGCTCTTTCACAGCTCTTTGTCTAATCTTATGATTTACAGACAGCTGGCAAAAGATTTCCATAGTTTTTGCAGTCAGCCAGATCTGCTGCTCTAGCAAACACAAAGCTCTTAAAAATGTTCATTCTGTTACAAATGAGAATAAATTCTTCTGAGTTCATCTTCCAGGAGCCTTCTTGGCTGCTTTGATAACCATTTATTGTAATACCTTAAGTAATTAATTATCATACTGACTGCAACACCCCACCTTCTTTTTTCTTTTTAATCTCATTCCTCCAATTTTTTTTACTGAAGTGAACTTTACTTTTCTTTACGTTATATTTTAGAGACCATTTATTCTTACAACTGTTCTCCAAAATCTTCACTTCCCCCAGATACTGACATTTCAGTTTTTTCTTTGAATTCACAGGACCTTAAATTTAGATTTTCCTTTCTAAAGAGAAGCAAAACTGAGACTGTCAGAAAACCAAACAATTCTGAGGGATTTGACTTCAAGAAAAATGCCAGATATCATGAAGCTGGTGATTAAAATTGCAAAAGCTGGCAGCATGACAATTGCAGGTGATGAATATGTATGCCAAGGCTTTCCAGACATAGCAATTAACAGATTGAGGTGCCTGAATGCTGCATGCAACCAATTTAGAAATGAGGGTAACTCTTCAGCTTCTTGCTTTGTTCTGTTCTGAACATCCTGCTGTACCTCAGCAAACACACTGGAGTCACAGCACAAAAGACAAATGTGAAACCCACAAAGATAAATGACAGAACAGACTCATCTGAGCAGCTCACCACTTTCGGCAGGTGTGTGGAATATCTGCGCAGGTATAGCAGGTGTGGTTTTCTAATTGAAAAGGAGGCATTTTAAGATGTCATTGTGCATGGATCTGGTTCATCTCAGCACTGACTCCTCACACCAAAGCAGAGTCACAGTGCCCACACTGTTGGCACCTGCGTTTGGGTCTCTGCACTTCAAAACACGACAACCACATTGTGTGGACACACCATATGTGCAAAAGCCTGGAGTCCTGAGCAGAAGCAGCTCACCTTCTATCACTGTGTGTCTGCCCTGTGTTTTCAGTCCCAGATGGGCACTGCTTTCAGGTGTGGTTATTCCATAGGCGTTTTCCATAATGAGAACATAAGGAATGTCCTGAACGACCACGGCAGAGTCCTGTTAGGCCAGTGGGCTGCCATAGGTAGGAGCAAAAGGGAATGCAGAACAGCAGAAGAGGAAGAAACAAAAGAGGAATTTGGGGGAAATTCTAGATTCATTAGTGTGAAGCAGACACAATTTAAGTTCAACCAGATAGGGATTTATGAGAGAGAGAAGGAAAATATTAATGGAATTGTCAAGAGCAAATCATGTCAAACCAATCTAATTTTCTTCCACAACGTGGCTACGAGACTTGTAGGTGGGGAAGAAGCAGCAGATGACGTGTATCTGAAAGCTTTAAGTAAATCTTACATGTCATAAGAGTCAGAAATATGGTTTTGATGAAACTTCTAATGTGTGAGTGTAAAATGGATGGGAAACCAAAACTATAACCAGAACAATGATCAGTGCTGAGCAATAGGATGAGAGGCAATGGGCAGACACTGGTGCACAGGCAGTTCCATCCACCTGGGCATGAGGAAGAATTTCTTTACTGTGCAGGTGATCAAACACTGGAACAGATTGTCCAGAGACATTGTGGAATCTCCCTCACTGGAAATATTCAAGAACCTGGAAGCAATATCTGGAAGCAATCCTGCGCAATGTGCTCAGGGATGACCCTGCTTGATCAGGGAGGTGGGACCAGATGATCCACTGTGGTCTCGTCCAACTTGTCCCATCCTGTGATTCTGTGAAATACGTGGAGAATTATTGAGGCTGCAGAGGGATCTGGGTAGAGATTGTGCCGATGGCCAGGCAGGGCATATGTGGACATTAGTTTCAACTAAAGACAATTTTCCATATAAGCCCTGCCACCTGCTTCCCACTGACTGCTTCCAGGATCTGATGTCAGTGGCCACACTGAAACATGCACCAGAGAGAGCTTTTGCTGTCTTGGAGACATGCTGCACCCTGCATGAAATGTCCCTTGAGCACAATCTGAGAAAGGAGCAAACAAGCTAATGGTGCTTTCTCTTGGGGTTTGCATTACAGCACTTTAACTGGATCATGCTGTAGGTGACATTGTGTATCCTCAACCCCATTCTGATCCTGATTAGGTTTTTTATTGGAGGAGGGGGAAGTATGTTCTTAATTTCAAAATCTTAAAGGTTAAAGTCTGATTTTTTTGATGAAGAAGATTGATGGTGCAGTTGTGTTTGTCAACTGTCAAATTAGCAGCCTCACAGATCTTTTTTCTTTTGAAGGCACATTAATATAAAGGCAAGAAGAAAACAGAAAAAAACTCAAAACCCTGCAGAGTCATATATTAGTCAAGCAAAGTCACAGAGAAGATGGGAACAGCTTGGTGTGTTTGATTGAAGAAATGAAATATGTAGATGAAAGAAGATCCAGAAGCTTTTGATCTCTTTTATATGTTTTTGCTTGGGGGGTTGAGAATTCGGACATAAGATCAGTTCAATACATCTCTGTCTCTGTTTTAAGCAGAAATGAATTTCTACAGTAGGAACAACCAGGGGAAAATGACATCTGATTTTCAACATCAATATGGAGGCACATGAGATGTGTAAAAATGCCGGACAAATGTGTGTTAGATTTTTGTCAGCCCTTCCACTTGAAACGGAGCACCAGAAGTTGCCTGCAAGGGTAGTCTGATGCTGTGGAGAAATCAAGAAACTCATGATTTTGTCTGTGGCCATTAGATAGTAAACTGAGGTGTGAATGAACGGTGTCTTCTTCTTAAGACAAGAATGAAAAAAGTTTCCTGTGTCCAAGGTGGAAAAAAGGGAAATCAAGTTAACCAGAAGAATCATATGAAACTCCCGGGGGCCTTAGATTCATCTTCTGTGTCACATGTGCTTTCCTGTATTGGCTGGTAATTTGATAATATTTCCACAATACATACATCACATTATATTTTTTACACAATTTACACAATGTTTTTACACAATACATTCATCACATTTTTTCAGCAAATAGAGTAAATTATGTATCAATGTAATGCTTTAAAATGTTTGTATCTTTAATAACAGACTGTTATTTTTTGCAACAACTTGCAGACTTTGTAAAAGGAATGGGGTTGCATGAGAAAAGGATAACTGGTCTTATGAAGTTTATCAATTCTAGCACTCTTGAAAGAGGGAAATAATACATAAGATCTTTCTCATGTACTTTCATAAGGATACATCTCTCAATAGCTCTGAGAATGGAAAAGGTACCCTGGAGTTCTATCTGTGTCTGAACTGGGCGAGGAAAGCTCTCTGGGGAGAAAACTTGAACATATGTTATTTTATATATATAAGAATAACCTCTTTTAATTTAGAGAAAAGTTGAGTTCTATGATTGTGATCACCTTTTAACCAGATATGTAATGTGCAAACCTGCTCCTGTCCCCAGAACTTTTTCTTCTGGTATATTGTAGCATACCCTAAACAAACATTTGTTGAATATTGCTGTATTTTTAGCAGAGAGCAACTGTCTTTTTTCTTACTTCTCTTTTGGGAAGAAGTGGCATACATCTGGACATACCTAGCTTTTCAGATTAACTAACATCATCTTGGCAAAAACTGTAAAGGCATTAACTTGTTTTGTATTAGTGTTATCTTTTAATCTGCCCAAGCCCAAAGAAGGTGAGCTGCACAATCTTGAAGATTTATATATTAGATTCCCTAGGTTGTTCCAATGAAAATTATCATAAATCACAGCCCTTGAGTATTTTCTTAACAATTGTTTAGCCAGTGCGTGCTAATGAACCCTCCTCATTTATTTACCCAAAATACCTTACCAAGGGGAAAAGAGAAGTGGCAGAGACAAAGCATCATGTTTTCAGACCATCCTTAGAGACTTTACAACGTGGCAGCAGCTGCAGGTGTTCTTTGCATTAAATTGCATGCAGTTTATCTAAGAGGAGCTTAATTCTGTATCAATTGAAAAAAACAAACAAGCCCCAGATTAGGAACCTCACCTCTGAGTTAATAATAAATCTTTCTTAGAAGCCCACTAAAAATTCCAGGTATTTTCCAATGATTTGTGCACCTGTTTTGAAAACCCACACTTTCAGGCCAGAAAATAAGAAAAACCAACATCCCTGGTGCTAATGGCGTCCGTCCCAGGAAACCCTCCCGGGCTCCCAGCTGATGTGGCAGGCAGGCACACTGGGTGCCCACTCTCCCAAGCTTTCCAAAGGATCCACCTGAGCAGTCTCTGTGCTCCTTTGCCCTCTGCCTGCTGGCACAGAGCAGGCACCACGCTGCCCCCCACATGGGGTGTGCCCCCCTCCATGGACTTCACAGGAATGGTGCAGCTCCCTGCTGCCAACGCCACTCCTGCTGTGGCGCTGGCCACTGGCTTTGCTATTTCTGTCCAAGGCACGCCAAACTTCTTAACGTGCTGGAATTGGCTTGGACAAAAATTCAGGGTAATGCCACCAGAATTTAAGAAACACAGTAGGTAGTAACGAAACAAGAGTGAACTGTAATGGATATTGAGAGAAGGAGTAGTGAGATACATGATTTTGCCATCCCCTAACAGTGCCCATTATTTAAGAGCTTGCATTTTCCTGCAATGCCTGGATGGTGTTTTCCCTCCAGTTGTCTGTTTACTGTAGCATTTTAATTTGCTGATCATCCATCAAAAAAATCACACATCAAATCCCATATGAAGGCCTGCATGTGAAGTTATATTTTCTGAAGTGAGTGAAAATATTCTCCGTTTGCTAAATGGCAGACTACACTTGCTTGTTGACACTGAGATCAAAGCAAATAACAGAAACAGGCCAGTAAGAATTATAGGTAGGATAATAGGTTTTTCACAGTGCATTACTAAAAAAGAAGATTAGATTGGCTGCTACACAGGACATTAATTCTGCAGCTATAGCCTCAGCAATATACAGAATTTAAATTGATTTATCCTGGGAGTATCTGAGAACAGTCACTTTATAAGAATTTTTTTTCTTCTTTAATTATTACGTGATGGACATCATGGCACTAATTTGTTGATCTGTTATTCTACTTCCTTCCACTGCATGGGGCACTGTGTTATCCAGACTTCTGCTCAGATCTCTGTACTTTCATTCAGCAAGGAGCTGTTTTCCTCATGAGAACTTCAGCAGGTTGGCACCCTTCTGCCCTCCCTGGCTTCCATCGGGTCCTGGTAGTGGGAATCCCTTGGAAATGTTCTAAATCATGACTGTAGTTTGGGCTGAACACAAGAAATGGATCAAGTCAGTCTCATTTGCAGAATACTCTAATATGGTCAGAGGTCTTTGAAGAAATTAACACTTGATTCCAGTATCTCCAGAGTGCTTCTGTCCTGCTAACAAGAACTATCCTTGCTTTTTAATGCACTTGCTCTCCTGCTTCAGCTCCCAGCTCCCAACCCCAGCTGTCCAGCAGAACAGCTTCTTGCCATGGCAGTGATTGGCAGTGTCATGTGCTGTTCTGTCTGCCACACAAATTCCAGATCAGCAGGATCTGTGTTGGGGTCATTGCATCATGCTTCAGCTCTTGGAGTCTCCACTTTTCCTCTGCTCCTCTCACTGTTCTCTGTACACCTTCTCCCTCATGCCTCCTGGGATATCAGGTGTGGCACATTCTCACAACACTGGATGGCTGCTCCTGAAGTGTTTCTGAGCTCTGCTTCTTGCTGCTCTTTCATTTATGCAATACAATTAAGCCAACATCTCTAATCCACTTCTCCACATATCCTCTTTCCTAATCCCATTATTAGGATGCCCTGGTGCTGGCCTGGATGGAGTTCAGAGACAGCAGTACAATTTTGTTGCTGAAGAATATTCGCTTTTGAAACTTCTAACAGGTCTGGCTTTTGTATAAATCTGAACTGTGTATTTCTTGTACAACTGGTCTAAGACGGACCAGGAGATGAAAGTCTTACTTAGAACACAGTGTAACTTTCCATTCCTTCATGTGCTTCTGAAGGAAGGTTTCAACTCGGAGAGTGAGGTTGTGATCCAGCACTGTGAGTAGCTGACATAAGATGCCTGCACCTTCCCTGGTTGTCTGAAGCAAGCTGTTCAGCTCTGTGGCCCGGGCTGCACTTTGTTTATGGCTGTTCTCTGTGCAAACATAAAACCACTGCTTCATCTTTGTAGTTAATGTTGCAGCACGCAGAGGTAGCCAATATATTTCGGCTTGAAACTTGTATTTAAATTTTTAAAGAACATTGATCGTCAGGATTTCAGAGGTGCCGGTGGGTGAATTAATGATCTCAGTGCTGGATGGGTCTGCCCAGGCAGGGAGAGCTGAGGTGAGCAGGACTGAGGGTGTGAGAGCTCCTCCTGTGCTGTGAGAGAAGCACCCATCACGTGTGTGACTTCCTGCAAGAAGAGGGACTTCACGCTGCCTAAGGTTTAACTTAAAAATGGAATCTGCTGCTGTGTGTTTGTGTATTTATATACATTTTATAATATGTAACATATTTATAATTATATATATTTATGCACTCTTAATGGTTACTCATCTGTATATACTTTTCCACAGTGATAGTGGATTACCTTTGACAAAGATATTCCCTAAAAAGAGACAGGATCCATTAGACTCTGGATGGGGACAGAGATCCCTGTGATCACAAATATTTTCTTCTCACTGTTAGGGAAGCGGTTGTCCCTTGTCAGTCTAGCAGGAATATACAGAGTGATACCAAAGGGAGGGTCTTTTAGCTTTCGTGTGTCCTCTGTCCTGCAGGCAAGAAACAAAGCTTCTTTCGAAAATATTTTGTAGCAATAAAATAAAAAGTTTAGAAAGACATTCAATAACTTACTGAATTTGGGAGGTCTGAAATATGAGAAAGCCTCAGTAATAAAAATATCTAAGTCTCTTAACAGTGTTTATTTAATGATTTTCAGTATTTAATAAAATGAATATCGATTAAATAATTAATATAATTTATTAAGCACCCACAGTCGAGTTCATTAGATTTTATTATTTGAGTAAGGAATTAGATTAAAAATTCAAGTCCTCTGCCAATAGCTGGCCTCACAGAGTATCACAGGGAAAGAGACAGCTCCCCTATAGAATCAACTCTAATGTTTTTAATACATCCACAATCCTAACCTGTACAGAATGGAGGATGGAGGAGAGTGTAAATGCTCCATCTTCTCTGAAGATCCTGTTCAAATTGCAATAGATGCTGCCATGGAGTGAAATTAGGTGATAAATAAGACCATAGAAACTGAAAGTAATAATAATAATAATAATAATAATAATAATAATAAAATAAGAAGCCCTATTTTCCCAATCCATACAGAAATGCTGGTTGC
Source organism: Atrichornis clamosus (assembly GCA_013400975.1). NCBI lineage: Eukaryota > Metazoa > Chordata > Aves > Passeriformes > Menuridae > Atrichornis > Atrichornis clamosus. Next base: position 115,559 of record WBMZ01012062.1, on the reverse strand, counting down.
CTCCTAGAAAAGGCAAAAAGGGCAATAATTTGACATTTTTGCTGCTAATGAATAAATCTTGCAAGGGAACACTATAATGAAATGTAACCATATAAATAAATTAGTCTATGTAATAGTTATTTAGGGCATTTTCTAGCAGTCCACAGGGATGATTTCCTAAAATGGCCCTTTCTCTTGCGCACAGATCCCTTGCTCAGCTCCTGGCTGTGTACATACTCAGATGTACTGGAGCCTGATGGAACAAGCGGCTGTCGCTCTGCAGTGTCTGGTGTGCATCTGTCCCCACAGCAAGAGAAACCAGGGCTGTTTTATGCAGTAGTACCAAAAACTCATCAGAACCTTCCTCTATACCCCCGGGCTTTCCTTGATGGATGCTGTATTGACGCAGGCATTATGCAAGATCAGTGCAATGCTAAAAAGATATCACTTCCCAATGAAGCTGCTATTACACTGATAACAGCCAGAATTCCCACTTTGAGCCTCCCCCCTGTCTCTCACAGCCTCCCCCTAGTTCGTATCTAGCCTATGACTTTGGGCGAAGAAAAGTGTTTTCTACAGGATACTGAATTGCTTGTGTGTCATGAATAAAAGTAGGACCTCATGCAGAGTATGGTGCCACTTTGGAATCCCTGTGTCTGGCTGAACCCACAAGAACTTGGGAGCTACAGCCATGTAGGAAAAGGCTTACAGAAAACAGGAGGGAAAGGATTAAATTGGGGTCTGGTATGGTAAGGAAAGTAGAACATACTTCAACCAAAAGCTTCCCCCAGAGTGCTTTCCACTCTTGCTTTCTCTACATAGATGGATGATTAAATAAATAAATAATCTCTCTTTCCTCTTGCAAGTTGTGCTTGACAGCTTTGGGGGCTGGGGACTGGGTTTGAACTGATGCAGATGTGTGCATCTGGTGTATCACTTCTTCTGTTTTCTTTGTTTTTAATGTCTTTGACACCTTCAAAGACACACCCTTGAGGCAGATGAAATTTTTCATGCTTTGTTTTGGCATCTAAATGCTGCCTGTTATCATTGAATACTGACACCAAAAAATATGCGACAGTCTTTGTCCAAAACTCATTTAAATGCACATATGTAGGGAAAACACAATAGAACATACAAATGCAATAGAACATACAAATCCTGACAGTCATGCAGATGGTCTAATTCAGCTCCCAAGGCCATCAAGATGAATGTTGTTATGTTAAATTAGAGCCATGGCATACAACACAGAATGTCAACAATTAAACCTATGCATGCTTGCTTTAAGTGAGCTCTTGTGTCCATCCCCACATTTTAAGTGTCCCTCTCTTAGCCTGGACAACCTGTGGATATTGACACAGATCAAAGGACACATTTGGCTGTGCTATTGCTGCAAGCAGTTCACACTGTTCATTCTGTGGTCCTGCTAAATACACTGCCTAATCACCTTGCACTATGCAATTGCTCCTATCCAAATGGTTATATCGTCCTCTCCCTCTCATTCTCAGGAAAACCCTAAATTGCACGACCTGGAAGAGGTTTACAACATGTAACCTGCCAAGGTCACATCCAAATGAACTGCTCCACACTGGTGCCTGCGTGGAGTTGGCATTATGCAGCCAGCACCAATGTGATCTCTTTTGGGATCCCATGCTGGTAGAAACAGATTTCAACAGAGAACAAGAATGGTGATTTTAAGTCTACAGGAGCCATGGCTGTGGCAGAGGTACGCAGACATCGAGACCATTCTAAACAAATCCACATTAACAACACACCAGAGACATGCAGACTTTTGTCCAGCACAGACCCTCCCCAAACTGAGCCAGGACTGGGATCTCTGCCTTCCCACTACAGCCCTGTGAAGTTTCCACTTCTCCATCTCTGCCCCATTTTCTTCTTGGCTTTATAAACAACCAGCATTCTTAGCGCTAAGTTAATAAGATGGTTTTTCTGACCAGGATTTGTATTTATTCTTATTCGTACTCCTTTATTCTTATTCTTACTCTTTTTGGACTGGTTTTAATTATTTCACACATACTTAAGAAAAGCAGACCTTGATTCGTCCAAATTGGTTTACAAATTTCATTTTTCATAAGTACTCTGGACTGAGTTCCTTTAAACAAACCAAGGGTGTTTCTTTCTTTACCTTTTAGACTAGGCTACAAAACCCCCTAAAGGTATGGGAATTTACTCACTGTTACTTTTCTTTCTTTCATGTCTTCTTAAAACCTGGATTCTTTCAGGCTATGTGGGGTTATTTTCTTTGTTTGTTTTTTTGTTTTCTGGTGTTTGGTTTTTATGTTTTTGGGTTTTAATTATTTGTCATAAACCTTTTCTACTTTTTAAAAGAGGCTCCTGAAAATCATTTACACATATTTCACTGTGATGATTCCACAATCATAATCTCACGCTTGATTTATGTAACCTAGGTTTGATTAAAAAATTTAATATGGTATTTGTTTTTGTATCCTGACTGAATCAGTGTGTCTTGGAAATAAGTTGCTGCTGTGATTGTGGAATAAATTTTTACCAGACATACTTATTGCTGTTGCTTCTGCAGTTATTGAATTAGAATAATCCTGAAACGGAATCTAAAAGAGATGAGATGCAGCTAAACAAATCTGTGTAAAAATCTTGAATGTATGTAAAAGAGACTAGGACTCTGCTAGTTATCTGTTTCAGCAGAACTCATAAATCCACTCTAAACCACTCTATTGCCAAAGACAGGTTTGTCTCAGTGTAGTTTAAAAATAAATTTTCCCTTGGTTTCTAGCCTGTCCTGTCCTGGAATACACAGAATACTTTTAGACTTAGAGACATTCTGTGGAACAAATCAGCTTCAAGTCATTCATTCCAACTCTGGCTGCTTCACCCTTTCTGTTGCATATGTAAAAACCCCTATATACTTCTACATGTGGCTGTAATAACAAAATAATTCCATTTTGAATTAATTGCAGAGATGCTTAGTATTTTCTTGCTTAAGTTCTGTGTGCTTCATATGCTGATGAGAACGTTGGCATCCAGATGTATCCTATGTCATATAAAATAGAATTATGATACCAGATACAACCCAGGAAAGATAATCTGTATCTGATCTCTCCTAGGTGGAGTTAATCCCAGGGTCAAGATAAACCCTATTAATCCCTCATCACTTTTCTCTTCTGTTATCTGTGCTTTTGGGTTTGTTGGTGGTTTTGCTGGAGATATTTTTGTGGTGTGGGAGGCAAAGGGTGGTGGAAAAGGATTCTCTGACTTCTAATTCATGAAATTCTAGTAGTTTATTCCGTTCCTTGAGCCTCATGAAAATTTTAAATCTGTATGTTAATCCTATTTGCAGCATGCTTCTACTGTGCATTTCTTTAACAATAGTGTGAATAATTTAAGTCATAATTTATGATTAACTTCATCATAAATTATAGTGTGGAGTTTGCAAAGAAAAACATTTATAGAAATAATGGAAACTAGCTTTTCAGTACTACTGATGATAATACATATTCTTATGCTTGGAGATTATCAAATATCTGTTAGTTACTAAGACTTAGCCAGCATTAGTTAGCAGATCCTATGAATCTCAGCATGAAGCATGAAGCAGTAAAAGGAGGCTGATGGAGTTCAGTGGGAGAGGGGGAGGCATGGAGGGAAAGAAGCAGGACACTTATTTCCTAACCATTTACTTTCTGTCTGCTGTCTTCACTCTTCTAGAAATGATTGCCTTTGGTTAAAAAGTCATCACTTATCAGAGGAAGCAAAGTGAAGGGAAAAGAGGGAAAATCTAGTAACCTAGGGTGACCACTGACCAGTGTTGTAAATATGGTGTGGGGAAAGGGAAGGTGCTGCTGGCTCCCATGTTCTGCTCCACAAAAATCTTTTAGTTGGAGCAGGGAGGAGCTCTCAGAGATTGTGCTCATTCAGATTTGAGGCATTTCCTTTTGATTCTGCCTCTCTTCAAATGCATTGAAGAAATGCACTGCCAGCCACTGTACCACTATCTATTATTCACTCCCAAATCTCAGGTAGCTCAACTGAATCAGAAGTCCTGTGGATTTATCAAAGTACAAACACAACAGGTGCTGTAGTCTGTGAAACAAAGAAGCTGCACTGAGCTGAACAAAACAGGCAAAAAGCAGAAGGGAAGGCTGGCGCACACGCGAAGGGCAGAGGGAATTGAACAGAAGGAAGAAAGTACAGCAGAGGAACAGGGAAAGCAGGGTATATTGAGAAGAGACTGGAGATAGGGAACTGAGAATATAGCCAAGAAACTTCAGCTCTCTGAATTTAATATCATTGCTCAGTAGTGTGGTAGGGAAGAAATGAACATATTCTTTGATTTTAATGACTCTGAATGTGAAGGGGCACTTGACCAAAGTATGGGTATTTCCCATCTGTAAACACAAGACTTTTATTTTGAAAAATTCTCCTGTGTTTAGCACATTAAAGATAAATTCTAGTCTTATGGCCACTTTCAGAAATCATACCCGTTCAGTGGCTTTTTTGTACCATTGTTAATTCACACTTTAAATGCCCTTTTTCTATGATTCTTGTGTGGCTATATCCTGTACTACACAGCAGTTCCATCATTTCCTCCGACTACCTTCTGGAGACCATCCTCCCCTTTCAAAAACCTTCCACAGCTTCCACAGTTGTCTTTCTTTTCACTGCAGTTTATTAAAGCAGTGGTTGATTTGTGTTTGCTGGTGAATGCAGCACGGCTGAACCCACACAGAATTTTAACAAACATCTCAGATGTTTCTTCTATTTGTCATCACATGAAGGTTCTCTATGTGTTATTCATATGCATATTTATACATAAACTTCCATAAATTTGCACCACTGTTTTGTCAGTGCATGAAAATGACTAATTTTATTCTCTGTGTTGAGGCACAAGGATAGAAGAAATTTTATTTAATTTTTTTGCTAACACCTCTTTTGAAAGCACTATGAAATGTTTGCAGGTGCTCTAGATCCTGACTAAGCTACCTTTGATTTATAATTTCAAATAGAATTCAGAAATGAAAAGTGCCCCTCCACTAACACACCTTAGTGAGGCACACTGCCTTTTACATCTTCAAGTTACTTGTCTTTTCCTTGGTCTATCTCTGCTATTTTATTCCCTTTTAAGTTGGTGGCCAGTATGGAAAATAATGAGATTCATTGCTACTTTTTAAGGATGAAGGATATAAAAAGAAAAAAGTTTACTAGTTGGCTGACAGTTGATACCTGACTACTACATGTAGTTCTGAGACATTTATTTAAAAAAAGGTTTTATTTGGCTACCTCATTTTCTTCAAGATTTTTGTATTTTTATTAGATGTTGTAAAGTCCTGCAGTGGTTTTAGACAACTGAAAATTATGTTTGTGAAGCAAAAAAAATACTATGCAAATAAATCAACATTTCCACATCGTAAAATGTACATTCTTCATTTAGTTTAAAAAATCTGTAAGAGATGATTTATTCCAATACACTGACCTCTGTAGACTTAAGACTGAATTCCAGACATCACATTAAATCTGCCTCATCAGGTTCTTGTAACTGAATTTAAAATTAAAATTTTCCGTTACTATTCTGAAGAGAAAAAAATATTTTGCTCTTCAGAAATTTTGACTAGAATAGTTCAAATAGTTCAAATTTATTAGGCAGAAGAAAAAAATGAATGCTCCTTTTATATATTTTATGTTCCAAAGAGAATGTACTCCCTTGATAGCATTAAAAATACTTTTTGACTACTTAAACCATTGTAGCTTTCCTTTGCCATCAGAAGAGGTACAACCTGGTTATTTTGAGATGTAAGAAGTACTTTCTGAGGCAATGGTTTCTAACCTCTGAAAAGAACATTCATTTTTCAGTGAAAAATCTAAATTACAAAAGCCCTCAAACCCTCTTTCATGCTGCTCCCACAACATAATTTAGATCCATGATAGAAGGAATCTCAGTGCCAAATTCTTCTTTCCCTTTGATGTTTTTCCTAGAGATTTTTAATATTTTATTCCACATTTCTTTTCTCCTCTTCTCCCTATCCCAAAACACCCATGCTATAGAATAAAATTTCAGAACTGTGATGGTGAAAGTTGATGCTGCCATCAGCTGCTGGTCAGCCTCAGACCCCATCTGAATATTTATAAAACACCCTTGGATGTTTGTTAACATTGTTATTGGAGAGAAGAACCTCATTATGTCCCTTTTCCTGTCTTTCCATTTTATAAATTGTTATGTGTTTAAGTTACATATGGTGTGATAAAACCAACACGGGAGTAATCTCCCTTTCTCTCTAAAGCAGTTCCACAGAGCAATTGCGTCTTTCAAATCCTTATGTCTTTCTGCCTAAATGGACAATAGGCAGACAGTAATAGTTCCCATGATGAGAAGACCCCTTTTCCACTCACTGCCTGCCTTGGAAAAGCCAGGTTGCCACAGTCCTCAGTGCCCCAAGGAACCTTGGATAAAGCACCTGCATGAAAGGACTAAAATTACCAATTTATAGATGTGAAAACCAAAGACTAAGCAATCAGCAAGCTGAAGACAGCAGCAAATTACCTTTCCAGTTCTATTGTCTTTAATTTTGTTTTGAAAACATTAACTGAAGTCATAAAAACAAATCTTTTTGAAATGTTTTCATTTTTCAGTCTATGAGATAGCTAACGTCAATTGAGAGCAATATTATTTTTTTAATGATATTCATCCTAGAATAGATTGAATTCAGCAACCAAGAGGGAAAGCTTTCTTTCTGAAAAGAAAGTTAGGACTGCCCCCTTCTAACCTAAGCTTTCTACAACCAGGTATTTTGGTAATTCTTCCACTAATTTGCTGTCCTTGGGGTGGGGGAGTTGGTGGGGGGGGAAGAGAGAGAGAATGGCCAGGCTTCCTGTAAGTTTAATATTTTGGGCTGTTGTCCGCAGTGCTGTCAGGAATTAGCAGAATTGATTCACATGTGTGAAAAAATCTCTTACTTGTAATTTCTACTTCCCACAGTACGGGTGTAACCAGACCACTGTTGTTTCGGGTTTGTTTTTAAAGAAAAATGGGCTATAACTTTTTTTCTGTCAACTCAAGATGAGGATAAACAACCATTATCAGTACTGGATTTTGGTATTTTTGAAAAAGAAAGTTATTCAGTGTTAATAGAAAACACAATTACACTGACCAAGAAAAACATGCAGGGGCTTCTAGTCCAAGCATAAACTGATCAGAAGCTGTATCAGCTATGCTTCCATTCCAGCAAGGAGTAATTAGTAGCTTCCTGAAAATTTGTGCCTCCTTTGAAAGATTGGTCATTAGGTGTCATTGGAGACAGCACACTGCCCCAGGTGGCCTCAGCCTGCTCCACTAGGGAAAGACGTAGGGGTTTTGTGCTTTGCTCAGTTCACATTATTCAAGGTTAATTGGCTATCCTGACACTTAAAGCTATTTTTAAGCGTGCTGTTTCACTGGCCACTACACAGATTTGGGATTTTCTGATTTAAATGTCAGAAACAGATAAAAAATGTTGGTTTTTTAATATTAGTTTCAGACTGCGCTTTAGCTCCTGCATGCAGTAGTCCCAATTATTGGTCCCCCTCTGAGACATTCTCTCTTTCTCATAAGATATTACCTCTTTGATAGATTAATTTGTTCAGTCATCCATTCAGACAAGTGTATTTGGTGCTGCCAGAGAGGGCCATGCAGAAGGGCTGTACTGCATGTGCTTAGCCTTAACAGAAAGTTGCCCATGGAGGTCTGCTTGAGGCATCTGTTACAAGAGAATGTTGAAGAAAAGTGGCAAGTCGAAACTGTGAGTCAGTTTTCATCCAACTGGACATCCAAGTGGCTTGTACCCATCTCTGCCCAGAATGGCTGCAAAGCCAGGCACAATGAACCTTGAAGTAAAATACTCAAGAAGCTTTTTCATTTTGCAAGCGTTTCTTCTGGAGACTGATTTCCCACAAGGACTTTCCAAAACATGAAAGGCAGTTCAGTCTCATTAATTCCATCTCACTTGCCTTCTTGTTCCCTTGATTCTGCTGTTATGGGTCAAGGACCAGCACAATGTCTGCTTTTCTTGCCAGAACTGGTTCTGCTTAACTGGAAGAGTGGTTGGTAGTTTGAGTCTAGAAAGCACCATGCCTACTCTTCATTTGTGTGCAGGGAACAAAATCTCATGGTGCATGAGTGGAATAGGGTTTGCTCTCTCTCACATGGGAGAACGTATTGGATGACTTCCTTGCTATGAGCGTTTTCTCACTTATAGTGCAAATGCTCCCTGTGCTGGGTGCTTGTGTGTAAATTCAAAGTGGGAGGTCTCCACAGATGATCGGGATATGTTCTGGAGAGTGAAAGTAAGATCAAGCAATAACTTAGTCTTGTTTATTTATACAGAGTTCAGTAAATCTGCTACCTGGGATCTTAGGTTATGAATGACAGAATAAGCAGACACTTTTACTCACAGGACCCAATGTAATATTGGCTGGGTTGTCTGGCTAACAAGGAAATCACGTCCAGTGATGGGAGCAGCCTCAGACAAAGAAATTACTGCAGAAATTTCTGTCCCTTTGCAGTGAGCGTAATAGAAGTAACACACACTGTAATCCTTGAACACGCATCCAGGGGACTGTCCTTCCTCATCAGTCCTTCCTCACTAAAACAGAATATTGTTGAGGAGTAGTACCACTAATGAAAATATCGATTTCCATTAGGTGCCATTATTTCAGTATGTCAGGATGTAAAAAAAAGAAATTTGTCTTTACGCAAATTTCTATCAATACAATCTAGACAGAATGGTGGTAATAAGGTTTGCCCCAGCTTAGGTGGCCAGGAACACATAATTTTGTGGCTTTTTATCTAGATTCAGCACACTGGTCTGTGAACATAAGCACAGAATCAATTATATATTCTCAATTAACCTCTTCTCTTCAATCTGTATGTCAGACTGCATTTTATCCAAGAGGTGTTATGGGAAGGTAGACTGTAATCAAAGTTCTGGAAATGGCATCTGCAGACAACTGGAGAGGCCTGAAGAGCTGCTGGATGTTGATGTCCCTGACAAAGGGTGCACAGGCAGAGAACTGGTCAGACAGAAGTAAAATCTAAGTGCTTAGAGATGGAAATAGTCAGTGAGCTGCCTGAATAAAATGAGCTTGAGAGAATGCTGAGATCTGAACATTGTTCCCTAAAAGGAAAAATGATGATTGTTTAAGGGGAGCCAGCAAGGAAGGTAACCACAATCTTAAAATCAAATTTAATCAGAGGATGTTAAAAGATGGGCAACAAAAGAGACTGAGAATAGAGGTAATTTTTTTTCCTTTTTAATGCCATAATCCTTACAAACCATACTACAGGAAGGAAAAATGGTTTGAACCTTGGTGACATTGATCCAAGGAGCCTTGCAGTTTAGAAGGGGCTATAACCTCAGAAATTAAGATTTAAAATAACTAAAGTGTGAGAAATGAGATAATATCTTCATTCTACTGGATGACTGTCATCTCTGCATTAAAAAGTGCAGAATTTGGTGATTTTCAGAAGCCAAAACCTGGATGAATAATGAGTTTCCAGAGAAGACTGAGAATATATTATGTTTATATTTGCATCAGGACAGAACAAAAGGCAAGATGTAGTTTCTTTTTCTCAGCTTTATGAACTACAACAGAAGTTGCATTATTAAGACTAGTCTATACCAGATCTGAGCATTATATTAATTGATGTGATACAGTAATTCCTGCAGAACGGTATCTGATCTTTAACTTAGAGTTTATGAAACATCGTCCAGTACAGCTCTTTTTTTTCACACCAGCAGACTTGGAATGAATAAAATTAAGACTCTAATTAAAATTATGTAGAGGTTGCACAAATTTCTGTTAATAAGATAATTTGTTGAGTATTTTGTGCAACCTCTCTAATTAAAATTATGTAGAGGTTGCACAAATTTCTGTTAATAAGATAATTTGTTGAGTATTTTTCCCACATCTAATGCAGCGTTCCCCAACTTCTTTTCTCTATTTTTCCTCAGGGAAAGTACAGCAATCTATCAGGAACAAACAGCTTCTGTTTAAAGAATACTGAAATGTTTATCGGTCATTTTACAAAGGGCATAATCAATATTTATTCCAGTCACAATTAATATTCTGCAAACACTGGGCACATCATGTCCTTTTGAATCCAAGTTGATTTTCTTTGTGCCAATGCAATTTTATAAACTGTTAGTTTAGCTGGCTAATTATAAAAGTAACAAATCAAGCTATGGATATGAATTAGTCTCCCAGTAAAACAATCCTTGACCTTAGCTAGGAGGACACAGCAACAACAGTGAATATATTCTGCAATAATTAACCAACTAAGTAAAAAAAGCTTCTAGAGTAAAAAACCCCAAAGATTCAGTGAAGGAATCTCTCAAAGTCAATGATTGGATTTCAAGAAGAATAGGAAGTTTGTATAAAAGGAAACATTTCACAAAAAACTGTGGCACTTTTGATAATAGAATGTTTTTCATTTGTATCTCACTGACCTCAGAGAATGAAATTTTATTCATAAAGCAGTTTACAGAACACATTTGGACCCCATCACTAATATTAAATTAATCACAAAATGAAATTATTTAGCCACAAAACAGTTTTGTCTTGGGTGAGGCAGACTGTGATTCTGATCTCATTTACAATGGTTTTACATCAGTGTAATTTGATTTCACTGAAGCTTATGCTGTATAAAAGAGGAGAGAACATGGCTCATATTTTCTGAGTGGTCATAAATTGCACACAGTTGCAAAAAGAGGAATTTCTGCTCTGGGAAGAAATCCATGCAAATGTATTTTGCTAAAAATTTGGCTGCCGTTTTGGAATGTGCTATTTATATTTTTTTTTAATAAGCTTAGCTCCAACCAGAAAAGATGCTAGATTTCCAGTGCAAACGACCACAAATTAGTCAAGAGATTCAGTTTTGCTAAGGATGCTTAGGAGAAAATAGGAAACAATAATCTAGAGAATTTGTGAAACACTTTAATTAGATAATGTTACCTTGAGATATTTGTATTTGTTCAGAACTACTGAAATATTTATCAATAATCAGAACAGAAAGCCAAGGTGAAAAAGGATTCCCAGGTTGTCGCAGACCATCTCACTGTGCTGTCTGTGTTGAATTGCTCCTCAAGGTGTGGCCACATTTTATCTAGTTCTAGCCATGTTTTAGCCAGTTTTTGCTTCCAGGGATTTTTTCCTAATTTAATTTCTAACCAGAAGACTTATAAAGTACTTCTGAGAAATCTCTATTGTGGCTCTCACGGAAAAGCCTCCCAACTACAGGACACAGGAGACTGCCTTCCTCCCTTGCAGTGAAGGCTGTGAGTTGCAGCATGCTACAGAGACATCCAAGAGAGCACAGCCTTGTCTTCTCCTTTCTCCTCTCTTGGAGAACAGGAATTTCCTCTAGAGTGCTTGTCAGCTAAGAAATGTACTTTTGCACATTCCTCTCTGAGTGAATCAACAGGGTAACAGAGGTACCTTCCAGTCTGTCTTGCATATATACATGCTACATTCTATGGGATCTGGGTTAAATTTTAGGGAAAAAAAAAAAGAAAAAGAAAAAGAAGAAAAGAAGAAGAAGAAAGAAAAGAATATTTTGGATAGAAGGAAAGTAATTCAATATTTTCTGGAAATCGTTTTCTTCTGTAAGGGAACAAGAGCTGATAAAGGTGTATCTAGCTCGGCTGTGATTCTTCCTTTGGGAACACTGCTTAGGAAATTACTATCTTCTCTCTACCCCACATCCCCTGTCAACTCCAGAGGTCCATGCCTGTGCATCCAGCCACCACAGATGACTCAAAAAACAGGCTTTCAGATTCCTGCAGTTACATGCCCCTAACCACGATCACCTCCTTTCAATGTCTCCAGCCGATTGCATTAGGAAATTCTGCTCTTCATGGCCCTACCTGCCCAAACACACCTTCTCCTGTACACCTGGAGCATCAGCTGCTGCGGTGCCCATGGACAGCACATGGATGTCCCTTTCCCTGCCAGCACCTTACTCACCACGGTGAGTTTCCCTCCAGGAGTCAGCCTCACATTCTCTCCTGGTTCTGACCTGCAAGCCCCCGTGATCAGATCCAGTTCTGTAACAGGGAACAGAGGCTCCAGCAGGATAAATCCACCAGCATCCCTGACGTACTCAGCCTGCAGTGGTAAGGGGTATAAATCACCTTGGGCTGGTTCTTTGTCTGAGTGTACTTCTGTAGAATTCTGAAAAGGTGTAGCTCCTGCTGTTGTCTTGCACGCACAAGTACTTCTGTGACCAATGGATTGTTTATCCACATGGCAAATATTTCCTGAACTGGCAATTGTGTTACAAATATAATATCAGGCACCAATAGAAAGCATGGAGCTTGATGTAAGACTTTTCTGTTTAAATTTGAAGTGATCTAGACTTAGAACACTGCATATTCCATGAAAACATTCAGATGTGGCTCAGATCAACAATGTACAGAGCAAAAGAGAGTTTCCTTTTATACCAAGGAAGCAGAAAGTTTAAAAAAGCACAGAGATTATTGTTCTGATGAAAAGTGAAAGGAATCCTTCAGTTTATAAGTCACCTCCTTTTTTGATAGTCCGGAACAATATTTTTGTGGGAAAAAGGGACTCCACTAAGGGATTAAGGCCTCCAGCCTGGCAACATATTAATATCTTCATTAATTTAGTTTAAAAATAATCAAGTATCATTTCTGTGGTTTTGTGCTTACCAGTAATTTTTGCTGTATTATCTGCATTTTTTAGGAAGCGGATGTAATGCTTAAGAACTCTAGGAATATTTGAGAGGAACTAAGAGAGCATTATTTTTAAAATACAGGTGAAACAAAAAAAAAATTAAGAATCCTTATTGAAGCAGGACAACTTATACCATAAGATCCTGCTCTACAAAAAGAAGGGTATTAAAATGAGAGACTTAAAAAACTCACAGAAAATTAAAGGAAATCTCAAGAGGAAACTAATTTCCAGCTATTTGGTTGGAGAAATAACCCATAAACCCATAGGGGGACATCAGACACCAAATTTTACCTGAGCCTGTTGTGTGCTACAAAATAACCCTGGCTTGTGGAGTTGGAACAAGATGATCTTTAAGGACCCTTCTATCCCAAACCATTCTTTGATTCTTTGATTCTATGATTGTACGGTCTGTTGTTGCTCTGCCTCAGGTGTATGGAAACGCGATCCTGTTCCTTGGTCCTGTGTTCCCAGAACATGGTGATCAACGGGAAGGCGACAGTTCAGGAAAAGACGTAAAAAATCTTGGAACAAACAACTCACCATAAAAATGGAAAAAAAATGAGAAAAAATTTTTTGGCAGTGAGATGCCTTGAGAGCAGGTGGTGGACATAAAAGATGGTGGCCTACAAATATTTGCTGGTTAAATTGAAGGGTAAATACTCTCATTGTACTGCATGACTATTTCTGGGAAAAGACAAACAACTCCTTGGAGTGACAAATATTCCAATTTATAAAGTAACATTTACTTTACAGATATCATAGGGTAAATATTTTTTAAGTGTAGATATTCCATGGAAAGATATTGTTCTGTGCTCTGCATAGAACAGTAGCTAGGACAAAATTCTTTAAATAAAAGCCAACTATTTATCAAGTAGAACAGCAGTATAGCATTTCATAAATCTCATTATAAACCCCAACACATGATGGGGTATTTCCTACACAGTCCACTCAAGAGTATGTCGGCTGACCTGAATTCTCTTTTGATAGAAGACTTAAGCTAAAAGACCCAGCAACACATAATAGAATTTTTATCAAAATAATAATTTTATTATTATGTCT